>JAQZBX010030002.1:0-27027 GCA_029593785.1 Cabassous unicinctus
CTGTCTTCATTAGGCCATTGGTGCATTCAACTAGCCCTGATGATGGGGGATGATAGGCATAGTGGAGGTGCAGGATGGGTGAAGTTGACAGGAGTTTAGAGAGCAGTTGCCCTGCAAAGCGGGTGCCATGGTCACTATGGATTTTTAACAGAGTCTCCATGCTATGAGGCACAAAAATTTTAAGAGCCCAGTCTAGGGTTACTTCAGAGACTGCACTGCCCGCGGCTGGAAGGAAGGCCTGGAGTTACTGCATCCAAGGTCTGGCTGTAACAGCTGATGGCGTGATAATGATCAGCCTGTCCTTGGGTTAGTACCCTGCATGCATTCTCTCCTTTTTCATTCACAGACAGCTGGAAGGGGAGGGAGTGATTAGGAAGCCCCAGGGAAGGGGGCTTTAACAGTGCTTGCTGCTGCAATTTGGGGAGGAAAGAACTGGAAGGGTTGCGGGGGGAAAATGCAAAGTCATATATGGTACAATCCACTCTGTCCCGCAAATCTCAATCTTTCTGCCACCTCTTCTGCAAAAGGCCCCGAGCATTGAACAGGGGAGTTTAGCCACCTAGAAGGGCGGCTCTCATCTTAAAGATAAGGGAAGGATATTCCAGGGGAGACCAGAGATGCTGGATGCTCACAGGTACCTGCATTCCTAACAGTCCAATTGATCATGGGTTGTCGCTACAGTGGCAGCCCAGTCAAGTAAGGTAGAAGAAGCCCTGTGAATCTGGAAAAGAAGCCAAAGGGTGCAAGCATAAATGTTTGGTAGATGCTGGGAGGGGGAGGTTTTCTCTGGTGAGTAATATAACAGTGGAACTTTCTCCCCATCGGCCCTAGGACATTTGCTAAGAGCTGGCAAGATCCTGGCTCACAATACCACACAAGTTAACTCTCCAAAGGAGCAGGCCATAATGCCAATTGTGTTTTACCACCCCATGGCAGTTTCCTCAATGGCCACTATTTTTGTGTAGCCATAGGGCTGCTTCTTCATTACTTTAGAGCTGGCTAACTTTAACGCTGGGTTCCAGGTGTTACAGAGGTATTAAAAAAATTCTAGGATGCTATTAGTTAAACACAAAGAGTAAAGCAATGCAAGATTTAGAAATAACAGTTAGATATCAGAGCCCAGGGATAAATGTGACTGCTGCAAGAGCTTACAATGTAGGCCCTAATTTCCTTAAAGCTGTTTGCAGAGATTATGAACTACAACTTATAGTAGAAGTTTTGTTTCATTTTACTTTTACATCTTTACTAAGATTATGTTAATCAGGCAAAACATAACAAACTTTTGTCTTGCTTTTCCATTAAAGTCCCTTTATCTTTGCAATGGGGTGACTGCATGCTCTTTTAGAGAAGCATCAGAGCAAAACAGTGTAACTGATAAAAGATTTTGGATGTTTGTATAACCTCACATTTTTCTAAGAATAACTAAAATCAACAATATCATCATGCAGATCAGTATTAGGATAGAATAGACAGTGAGAACTTCGAAAGTCTTTAGAATTTTTTTATACAATCCCCAAATATATAAGTAAATTATACATTTAATTTTTTCTTCACGTTTTCTTCTTTTAGAAAGATACTGTTTACCACAAAGAAACTTTAGCAGTACTAGAAGAAAACTATTTTTCTAGTAAATTTATGAAAACTTAAGATTCCAATGGAATTAAGATTATGTTCTCGCTACTACCACCTTAATATAATTATACATTTATTGGAACATTAATATCCCCACCTTGAGAATATATTACTTTTAACAACTCGAGTGATTACTTAAAAATTCAGAGTGGTGAATGTAATATGGGTTTTTTACATGTTTTAAGTATATATATTTTAGCACCTCACTTTTTACAAGGTGAAAGATCAAACTCTTTTCTAACAGTTTGCAATTAAAGATATCCTTAAGGGTTTTATTAGAATATTAAAGGTTGTCAGGTATGAACATTATATTTAAACAGGCCTCTATTTATCACAGTGACCAATAAGTTAGTAAAAAGTTTGGAAAAGGCTTAACTTCCAAAATAGCAGTGACTCTGTATTTTTCTTTTTAAGATTTATTTATTTATATATTTATCCCCCTTCCCTCCTCCCCGTTGTTTTTTAAGCTCACTGTCTGTGCTCTGTGTGTTCTTCTATGTCTACTTGTCTTTTTCTTTGGTGGCACTTGGAACTGATCCTGGGACCTTCCAGAGTGGAAGAGAGGCACTCAATCTCTTGCGCCACCTCAGCTCCCTGGTCTACTGCATCTCTTATTGTCTCTCCTCTGTGTCTTTATTTGTTGTATCATCTTGCTGTGCCAGCTTTCCATGCAGGCCAGCACTGTGTGGGCCAGCACTCCTGTGTGGGCCAGCACTCCTGCACAGGCCAGCATTCCATGCAGGCCAGCACTCCGTGTGGGCCAGCCCTCTGCGTGGACCAGCTCGCCACGTGGGCCAGCTTAGGGCCAGCTTACCTTTCACCAGGAGGCCCCAGGAATTGAACCCTGGACGTCCTATATGGTAGATGGGAGCCCAATCACTTAAGCCACATGCATTTCCCTCTGTATTTTTTAAGCCATTAAAAATATGATGAAGCCATTTTGATAAGTCACAGATTCTTTGTTCTTTATTTATACATTGAATATCTCAGAAGACTTTTATATCCTTCAACTCAAAACAGACTAGCCACTTAAGAAAACTGTGTTACTTTAACAGAGAGAAAGTCAAATTTTAGTCTGGCATCAGTATACCATTTGGTAAACAATTCTCAGTTAGCATAGATTATAACAGATTGAGGTGGCTTCTGACAGGTTTTTCTGCTATAAAGTTACTTTTTGTTATCAATATCAACTCCCAGATTACTACTTAATAATGATTTCCTGAAATCAGCCATTTACATTGTAATCTTTCAGTTTAGAAAATGCTTTAACAAACTTCCCATACCTACCCATAACCACATAGACTAGTTATTTCAACTCAAGACAAATTTCACCCTTAAATAAGCTTATTGAATTACAGTCAGCAATAAGAGAAATTCACTTCCACTAACCCTTCTACAATTTTCCATATGCATTCAAGTCTTGCCCTACAACTTTCCACCCTGATTTTTTGAAAACCAGCCATCTTATCTTAGGACAAAATGCACTCCCTTAAACAAGCTTTCAAAACCTGCTGTCATTTTCATATCCATTTATGTCTTGCCTTATATTCCTCATTCTGTTCTGTGAAAAACTAGTCATTTCAATTTAGGCAAAAGAATTACTTGTTTAAAAGACATTTGTAACAATTCATTAACCAAAAAGTTAGAATTTTCATCATCTTAAAGATTTAACAAACTTAATGTTACCTTATTAGTATCCATATAAACCTAGGGAGACTGTCCCCAAATACAATAAAATTAAAATGACAATAGTCTATATAAGAAACATTTTCTTTTCTTTTCCTCCATAGGTTAAAACTACTTTGTTCTCATAATCCTTTAAAATTGTGTACAACCTCAAAAGCATACTGACTCTCAGGCTCTGGAGAATATATTACAATTCTTTTGTTTTAATCATAAATTAGAAAACCTTTTCATAGCTTTCAAGGATTTTTTCTTTACTTACTGAAATTTGGCCATTGGATTATTACTTTCATCTCAAAACGGTTAAAATTTAATTGGGGAATTACAGGACAGACTATACAAAACCAAGTTTATTCTGTAACATTTCCTCTGTTCCTATCATTCTTAATTTCCAGGCCTAGTAGACAGAGTTATAAGCTAAACTTACATTTCCCTATCTTATTGCACCTAGCCAATCCCCCATAGCTCTCTCAAAGAGAAGGCCCTGGAGGGGGGCGGGGGTAGGTTGTAGGTTAAGGAGCCTAGGAAAAACTTTTTTTCTTTTTATAAAGTTATTTGGTTTAAAAGTTACTAAACTTTAATAGCACCAATTTTATTAATGTGGTTATCCAGGTCTAATTAGAATTACCATGGAAATGGAACAGAGAGCATTAATGTTGTTATTCCTTGTTTTTTTTCTAAACAATATAGCGAGCTATACAAATGAAACTACAAAAACACATTTTGTACTAGCAGATTTGTTGAAATACTTAAAATACTTTAGTTAATGTACTTTGAAACAATTACACACAATTTTTTAAACAAAGATTAATGGCACATATAGGTATTACACTGTTTCTAAGAAACACAATGTAATAATACAATTTAATTCTATATGAATTTTGAAACTTATGAACGTATTTTGTCTTTACAGTTTTGTTAAATCTTTTGTAATTAACTATATATAAAAACTTAATTTATACAAAGCCTGGAGAGAAGATTTTTCCTTAAATGAATAACTTTGATTTATAAGTACCTAAATAATAAGCATTTAGAGTATTTATTTTAAGTTATA
The DNA here is from genome assembly GCA_029593785.1 of Cabassous unicinctus. Taxonomy (NCBI): domain Eukaryota; kingdom Metazoa; phylum Chordata; class Mammalia; order Cingulata; family Chlamyphoridae; genus Cabassous; species Cabassous unicinctus. The sequence continues at coordinate 4,370 of JAQZBX010030002.1, forward strand.
TTCTATTTTTATTATGAGGTTTTTAGATTGCAGTGTATTGAAAAGCACCTTTGCTTTGCTTTTCCAAATAGTTTTGTTTATCTAAATTTTTGCATGACTTTTCCCAGCAGTCCTGTAAATTAATTGGCAAAGCTTTGAGTATCCAGGCTTATCAATCTGAATGATAAGATAGAATTCTTTACAAGACCCACTGAATCTTCATTAGGATTTCTAAAATCTTATTATCACAGAAAAGGACTTAAACTAAGTTGGAACCCAGAGGGAGAAGATGAAGGATTTTAAAGAGCACCAGAAGATCAGCTTCTCCAATTTCTAAGACTCTAGGAGTATTACTTTATCTCTAAGCAATCTGAATGGAGCTCTCTTAAGAATTTTTATTTGTTAATTTGGTGTTAACATCCAGATGTAGGAAAATATACACTAAACAAACAGACAGACACAAGCCACAGAAACACAGAAGTACAAAAATATAAAACTTACTGACTGACTGTTTCCCACACTGCAGGGAAACGGTACAGAAACAGTAAGGAAACAGAAATGGAAGAGAATTCTCTGACCTGACAGGCAAAAACATAGGCTGTGGCAGAGGTCTCGACCAGACTTTAGCTCAACAAATGGATTTTGACCTCAACAACATGACAGGAGTTCAAAGATCCTAGAGGGGCTAGCTGGGTGAGCCAGGAGATGACCCCAGGGAGGATGGAACACAAAGAATTCCTGCAGGTACCTTGCTTCTCTCCAAGGCTTCGGAGGCATCTTCCTGGCATTACCTTCAGATCCTACTTGTGACACCAAATACTGTTTTGCTGAAAATAAAATAAACAGACTTAAAATAATGGGGGTGCAGAGAAATTTTTTTGAGTTAAATCTGCATTAATGCAGGTGCAGCACCAAAAGAGTTTTCTGCTCAAAAGGGTGGACTGGAGGAGCAGCTTATATGGCTGCTTGAAACAAAGGGAAAGGTGTAGGTGGTTGGGGAGGGGTAAAGGGGATATAATTTATGGTTACTACAGGGGCTGTCTGGGCAGGGTGTCCTTGAGGCCCAGTTCATTAATTAGCAAGTAGAATGTTGATAAAAGAGTGTGGCCATTTGGTGAAGATCAGCAGACTTTGCTGGTGTCAGCTAGAACTCTTTGTTACAGTTCTTCCCTCCAGATTGGGGCAGAGGATTTTTATCATTACCACAAAGGATTATTGGTATGTCAGCCTGCTTAAGTTATCCTTCATTTGTTCTTCATAATTCCCTGGATAAAATGAAAGTTCAAGCAAATTAAGATTGTTAATAAAATCATTGATCTTTCTAATTTCACAGTACTTATATGTCTTAGGCTGTGCTCGGTATTTATGGATCTTTGACACTCTTTTACCTTTTTTGTCCTCTCCTAAGCATTCGCCCAACCATCTTTGAATCCTCAGCTCCAGTACTTGCAGGCCCAAGGCAGCATTCATTTGGTTCATTTTCACCTGGATAAAAAATTGGGGGCAAGTTAGTAACTTGAAACCCTGAATAACTAGGGTAACTCTATCTCATGTTTCTTAAAACTTATTCTGCTCTAATTATTCTTATTCCTTCAAACCTTTAATAATGCCCTGTTTTAAAAACATACTTTATATGTCCACAAGTTTGTGTAAATGCAAGATCTGGTGAAAGGGGAAATAAATTTAATCTAGATAAAGGGAAAAATGGCAAGATTTTTTCAGTCAATTCTATTGCCAGAAATATGGGCTTGTTTGATTGTTAAAGCATAGAAAAGAACAGATGCTCCAAGATTCAGAGGGTTCACTTTGCATTACAATTACCTGTCCAAAAACTGCCTTGCTGGAGGGACATCCATTTGGGAATTTACCTTCCCAATATGAAGCATTGTTTTTATAGGAATGCAGCAGGTTTTCTGAGTATGAATCACTCCTGCTTTCAGGTATGATTTCTCTGAAGGAAGCTGAGGTGAGCTAAAAATCCCAGGAAATTAATCCTAGGCCCATAAGAGAATCTGAGTTAAAGAACTTTTCTCTACTGTCTGAGGAAAATCTAAATAAACGGAGGGTAATAGGCAAAGAGGTAATCCAAAATTGGATGGACAGCTATTGTCTCAGAGCAGGTTAAAAGAGCAGGGCAATCATTGAATATGTGTGAACTTTTTACTTGTAGAATTTGCAAATTAGAGTGCAAGGAATGGCCACAGGAATGCCCTTGTGGTTTGGTTTGAGCCCAAATGGCTCTTTGGCTCTGTTTGTCCGAAACTGCTATGGGATTTCTCCTGTAAGCTCAGAACTTTCCTTTTTTAACCCACTCTAAGGAACATTTTTGAATCTTTTCAAAATGTTTCTTTGTAGCTGTTCGTTTGGAGTTCATGGATTGACAAATAACAGATGCCTGATTGGAATGTTTCTCAAATTAGCAGAGTGTGTCTTCCCTTAAAACTCATGAGGCTGGAGTTTCAGGCCTTATTTGCATGGGTCCTTTATAGTGCCCCATACTTAATTTTATTTTTTTAGGAGGTACCAGGGATTGAACCCAGGACCTTGTACATGGGAAGCAGGCACTCAAACACTGAGCTACATCTGCTCCCCAATGAGAATTGTTTTTTTAATTTGTCTGTTTGTTTTGTTTTTAGGAGGTACCAAGGACCAAACCCCGAACCTCATACATGGGAAGTAGGTGCTCAACCACTTGAGCTACATCTGCTTCCCCATATATAATTTTGATTCACAACTTTATGTTATTTTCCTCAAAGAGAATGCACATTTGTGTATGTCCAATCCCACTAAATCTGGATCTGCCCCTGCAAAATGGCGTCCAAGGAGCCCAGAAGTCAAAATCCAGAATAAAAGATAAATATGTTTTCTAACTTAATGATTTCATTTTCATGTTATTTTTTTTTTTTTACTAGTTTTAAAGACTTATCTTGCACAGTGAAAACTAGCAAGTGATAGAATTCATGAAATACATTTTTAATCTTTTAGGCAAATAGTTATCAAACTGGGTTCAATAGATATAATTTCAGTAAACTGAGATAAACTTCCTACTTTTAAATGGGCCCATATATTTCTCAAAGTTGAGAAACACTGCCTCCTTGCTTTAGTTTCTACTGCCCTGTGGATATGGAATCTTAGTTAGGCTTGTCTATCCAAATTCCGAGGCTGATTCTGGGATCCAGAAGACTTGTGTGCTAGTTCCATCTCCATTGGGCACTAAATGCTCAGCTCACATAACATTCTCATGAAAAGTGAAACAGTCATGCCTGCTTTTTCTTAGCCACAATGGCCACTTCAGAAATCAATAAAATAATAAATGTGAAAATATTGTGATGCTTTGCTAACACTGTCTTAAGGTATTATTTGCCACTTAGAATATTTTCTGTGATCTTTCTTATATATCTCAAGAAAGTGAATATTCATTTGCAGGTTGGACCCTTTCCTTGTTAATGGGAGGTAGGAGCAAACTGAAAGACTTGCACACCCCAAAGAATTAATATTTTTGAATAGGGGGTTACAGGGAATGTGGCAAAAATAGCATGGAGTGAAACAGCCTGCTTCTCTACCCTTTCACTGTGTACATTTGCAACTATTTAAACATTTTAGGGCAGGAGGATTTATCAGAGTTAAACTGAGGCCATCTGATTGTGTCACTAGAAAGATGATGAACTGGAGATTTTTAAGTTTATCATCTGTTGGGCATGGTGAATTGTAGATGAAATGGTGAATTCTAGAATCACCCCTGTGAACTCTGCCAACATGAAACAATCTCTTGAAATTTCTCATATTAGAAATAATTAAGGGAAAGTCCTGTATGAATTATGTGATTTTTTTTTTTTAAATACCTGCTTTTGCTTTGAAATGCCAAATAGTAACTCTAACAGCTCAGAGTGTGTTGCTAAGGGCCTGTGGGAATGTTAATTAAGAGGTAAGTACCTTTTCTCTTATACCTACCTGACATAGTTCTTACATTCTTTCAAGCTCAGGCAATGTTCCAAACTTCTCCCAAAAGGATTTCTCCAAGACTTCCCAGTTAGATTTATTTTTTTCTTTTCCTCATGTTCCTAATAGACTGCTCTTAAGTTTCTATTTAAGTACATACCACAGATTGCCATTGTTTTTTCATGTATGCCTGTCTCTTCCCGTAAGTTATATATTCATAGAGGATGAACAAAACCTGTATCTTTCATCTCTTTACCTCCTGCAACATCTACCATAATACTTTGCAGGAAGTAGGTAGTCAGTGCAAATTTACTGAATTAAATTACATTTGTAATTAGCAACAACTTTTTGCATGCATGCGGTTTTTCAGAGTTCATGAGGTTTAATTATCTTTTCTGAATTTTTCCTTCTCCCACCCAAATGTTGGTTCAATTCCTCTCCAATGCACCCCACACCACTGTAAATCTCACTGCATTTGAATGACATCTTTATGCTTCCCTAAGAATAAATTCCATAAAGGTAGGGTTCCCATCAGTCTTGTCCTTGTTGAGCCTCCATTGCTAAAATGGTAACATTTTCTTTGGGTAAAATTTGGAGGCAGACTTTCAACCTCTCAATCTCTGAAATATGTGCAGAATCAACCACAGAAATGTTACCCATTACTATACAACATAGCAAGCGTTAAAATTTAATTTTAAAAGCTGATTGATGAGCTCAAGCTCTTTGATCTAATTGTAGTCATGAGATTTTTCAGGGACTTTGCTTAGGTGTTAAGAAAAAATCGTGTTCTAAAAGTTGGTTTCACATGCTGCCTAAATTAAAGACACCTGGCAGTAAGTAGATCTAAGGCGTTTGGCAATATTAATGTTCAGCTATGTTTTCTTTGTCAAAATTAATTGCCTCTCATATCCCATGAGGTCTCTTTGCAACATATTGGATTCATTTTTGTGACTGTGCAGGGCTACCAGAGACTCTAAACGTAAATTATTAGAATTTAAGAACCTTTTCCAAAAACATCCTTTAACCACCTGTATTGGAGATATTACTGATTCCAGGAATGAGATTTAAGGGTCAGTTAAACATCTTCATTTACATCTAATTGTAGGCATTTAAAATAAAGGACTGGTTATTCCTTCATGGATACTAGTTAGAATGACTATGCAAATTTATTTAAATAAATTAATTTATTTTTTCTAAAGCTTGCCTTAATATTATGAGCAAAATACTGAAAGATTGAATTCCCCCCTTTCCCCCTCTCTTTTCACTTAGTGGGCAACCTCAGCTTAGATATCCACCTGTTATAATGGTGATTATTAGAGCTTCTGAATCTATGATAAATATGATATCATTTATCACAATATAGCAGTAATTTTTAAATTTTGATTCTCTACAGGGAAAGTAAGTACATGAGAGCAATGATAATCTCTGTCAAAGAGGAATGTGATGCTGTGCAAAGAACATTGCAGTAAGTGTTACCACACGATGACGGTGTAAACTTGGGAAATTATTTAAGCTCTTAGGACCTCTGTTTCCCCCATGGAAGTTGAATCAAATGAGACCAATGATATTCTACAATTTTTGATCTAAAAAATTATCAGCTTAATATGACTCAACCTAGTATAATAGACCCTAAAATGATGAGACTCAAGAGAGGACGCTTTTTAATAGATAAGAACAGCAGAGGGAAAGGTCTGGAGAGAGGGACAATGCTGGCTGGGGTCTGCTCAGGGTCCATTTCACCTTCCAAGCGAATGTCTATTTACTACTTAAAATGAATTCATTTTGCATTTTTCAAATACTCCAAAATCCAGAACCACCAGTCAGAGTGAAATAACCAGGATGTCCTCAGTAAATTGATGTCAACATATGATTATTTAGGGCAAAAGTATGATATTTTTAAACTCAAGATGAGATATCATAATTTTGTGGACCAGTTTTTCATATATATAAATCTGTATAATCAACTGGTTAACATGAGAAGCACGTATGCTTAATAGATGCATACGCAATATAAGAAAGAACTGATGTGTTCCTACTGACAATGTTGAACTTAACCTGAGCCCTGTGCTCCTGGAAAATGGGGATCTTCAAGGGACACTGCTCACACGATTGTGATCCAAGAAATGGCTGTAAAGAACACTCTCCCCTATATGACTTAGTTAAGGCTCATGGGTGAGCCTTTTGTTTACCTGTAAGAAGGCCAGACAGATCTTCCAAAGCCCGTTCCTTGTCCCATAAATGATTAGCTGCCTGTCCCGACTAACTAGTCTGTGCAAAATGCCTGCTAACCTAACATGACCATACTTTAGTCAGGCTTCTCTCCTTCCCTCAGGCCCGTGAATTTTGGTCTACCCTTGAACAATGGAAAGAGGAACAAACCCTCTATAACTGCCCCTCCCAAGACACAGCTGACCCCAGAGAAACACATTCCCTGATCAATTGTTCTAGCACAAAAGCCTCGTGCTCATCCAAAATCAGTACACCCGGTTCTCTCTAGACTTGTTTACTCTTTCCTATAGAAGAAAAGTCCATTTCTACCTGACCTGTGAGATGCTTGCAGATCTCATGGTTGGAGCATTCTCTCTATTCCAATAGTCCCTCTCTCTTTATTGCAAGAATTGTTTTGAATAAAGTCTCACCTTACTTATGTCTGGATTTAATTTTTTAAATTTGAAACTGTAATACCTATGTGTGCCTTATTTATCTTCCAGGGTAGGGGGAGGAATTTTGGCCACACTTTATAAATTGTATAGCACATGTTTTAGCTTTTTTCTAGTTTATAGGGAATTCCTTTGGTATCAAACCTTATTATTCTTTATCTGAAATGAGAGCCTTAAAGATTTATGCAGAATAGAAGCAGCAGGTGGTATCAGAAAATCTTCTTTTCATGGATTATTCTCAAATGTTATTAAGTCTGCAGTGTCTTGAGACACACTGGGTGCTTTCCAAACAACTACCTCCCAAACTGCTTGACAAGGATATTAACTGTGTAAATTGTGGCCAATAGCTCCAGGCTTAGCAAGCGTTCTAGACCAGTGTCTTGATTCTGATAGAAGCACAGAGAGAAAAGTCATAGAAACACTTGGATGCATTCAGTACTTCAAATTAAAAACCTTTGGAATGTTTCTACAATACCACCCTGAAGTAAACAAAGTCACATTTGAAATAGCACTCACTGATGATCTCTATAGATTTATCTTCTACAATGTAGAATACTATTTCCTTTTAATTACCTTAAGGCTACTTTTCCTTCATGCATTAAGCATTGCCCCATAATTCTTATATTTTGAATTTGGTGATTAACATTAAGTTTATTCTATTATCCGCCTTCTCTTTTGATAATCTCAGATTCTTTCTTGGCTTGTCTCTTCAGACAAAGGGATTTCAATTTTTAGTCGGTATCCCCATTCCACATCTCTTTCATGATTCAAACTGCCTATTTCAGTTTTTAATACCATAAAACGAAGTGTAAGGTTATGGAGGATTTAAAGCAGGAGCTGTACTGTACTGAACAGGGACCAGCCAAGACTGAATGTTAAGAGGAGACTTAGATGAGATGATGAAACTTAGTTTGTGTAAAGATAACTTAAGGTGAGGACAGCCAAAGGTGTCTTCCAAAACAGCTCTGTGAGACTCCAACTCTAGAAACAATCTCTCAGGAAAATAAAAGATGAGAGGAGGCAGAACTGGAAGAGGATGCTTAGCAAGTGAAAGCAGCTTGCAGACGGACGCGTCTTTAGAAGGTGGGGCTTGTCTGTTGACTCCTTCTGATTAAGTCCATGAAAATGAGCGCCTTTTACATCAAACCACGCTTTAAAATGCCAAGTTCTCACACAAATAAGAGGTTTTATGAGATGAGGTAAATATGTAATGACAAACTAGGAAAGTCATAGAGATAAGAAAACATCTGTCTCAACACAGATACTGAATAGGAAAAAAGCTAGGGACTAATAAGAATCATATTGATAGACAGATGAACCCTTAGCAATATGTGCTTATGCAGATTTGGCAATGCCTTATAGGATATTATGTTCTCTGTAAGTAAAAATTGAAAGGTTGTCATTATAATACAGATGCTAATTCTTCCCAGAGGTGGATATTATTAAAGAATTTCACTACAATTCTCCTTATCCCACGACTATTCCAACCAGACGTATTTCTATATTTTTGTGACCCAGGCTTGAAATCTTGCTTGACTTCTCCCTTTACTTCTAAACAGATATTTTGCTTGCTATTGAATCCCATCAATTCTTTTAAAAGCTCTCTCACCCCACTCCATCTTCTTTAGTATTCCTGCAACCATAGTCCTTACCTTGCCAGTTCATAACTATGCCATATATCTAGGACCAGTCACTCCTACGGATCTCAACTTCCTGAGATATAACTAATATTCTACTGCTCTTTTTGTCCACAAGATCAAATCTACAGGTTTCCCCAAATTTGGCAATACCAAATTTGCCATTACCCCTCGGTACCAATATTCCAAACACGATACTCCATCTGCTTTCAACACCTGCCTTAGTCTTTTTTTATCACTGGCTCTTTGGTCATAGACTTTCCTCCAAGTGATACATATGCCCATTTGTGTGCACCTAAAATGAACCTGCACTTCAAGGCTTAGTTTGTTTCCCATTTACTATTGGAAAAGTCTCTGAACGATGGCAGTCAACCTGATCTCTTATTTAAAGAAAATAAAGTTTGCTTTGAATATGTCATATGTAGCAACTAAACACAGGCTGGTTTACATTGGTGTCTTATGTGTGGATATATCTTCTGAGAGAATATAAGTTCCTGGAGGGTAAGGAAAGCTTTTATACTTTGGATAGTTTAATTGTTCCTATAGAGTAATAAAATACTGAGCAATCAATAAGAGCTCTTTGATTTAATCAAAACCTGGTGCTACATTTAATCAAATAGTATAGTAATTCCCTCATAGATTTTTTTAAAATTCCCCCCCACCCCAGATGGCTCCCTTGTCTGTCTGCTTGTCTTCTTTAGGAGGCACAAGGAACCAAACCCGGGACCTCCCATGTGGGAGGCAGGCACCCAACTGCTTGAGCCACATCTGCTCCCAGAATTTTTAAACTTGCATGGACCTCAGAAATAATTTAGTACAGTCTCCTCAGAGTGTCGATGTTTACTAATGAGTGGCTTATGCTTACTAAGAGTGGTCCAGAGGGGTTATGGTGACTAAAATACTACAACTAGTATAGATCAGAGGATTAGAACCTAGGACTTTGATGCTTAATCCCTTGTGGTCCTCAGACTTGGACTCCACCCAAGAGCATATGAAAAATGGAGAATTCTGGGCCCTACCCCAGACCTACAGGATCAGAAGCAACATTTTAACAACATTCCCAAGTAATTTGTACTCACATTAAAGTTTGAGAGTATCTGTTCTATAACACCTCCTCATTTTCCAAACCTTCCTTCAATCTCATTATTTTCATTCCTAGGGGAATGGCCAAGTTTCCACTGCTCCTCAGCTTGCAAATCAAGAACTAAGGGGAACTGGAGGGACCTAACACTTACACAGGACCCAGGGGCCATTTGGGGCCAGTATTGTCTCATCCCTTTCCAGAATAATCTAATCAGTGTGCTTGTCAATAAGCTACAATTTAGTCTATATCTATATTTTCTTAGGAAAAAAACAACAGAATTGGCTATCATTTACTTTAAATATATTTGTTTTTTTTCAGACACTTCATTTTAACAAGACAGATCATTCATAATTATGACCATTACCTTAATCTTAATGATAACATTAACAGTCAAAAAACAACCATGAAGTGGAAAGCTTTGAAAACTAGTACTGATTATCAAAGAAATTATAATTTTATTTGGCAATACTATATGCTTAAATGATAAATATTTTATTTAATATGCATAGGCTAAATAAATGGTAGTCATGATAAGTATTATTTTCCATGTTCTTTAATTTTATGAAGCAAAATCTATTCACAACCAACTAAAATTCTTATTCTCAATAGTAAGTTAAAAATACTATTTAATAATAGAAATGTAAAACTCTCCTGATTCAAAAAAGAATAAAAAGCAATCTCATAGTATAAAAGAAATTTTATTCATCGCAAAGTAACTTAATATATAAATATAAAAGTTATGACTTTTTTCATTTAGGTCAACTGCAATAGCATATCTCATGTGTTAGTGGCAGATATTTAAGACAGCAAATTTAAAGTATGAGTAATATACATAATCATAATTTACATTTTAATTATTTAATAAATAAAATATTTTAAAAATAAATAATTTTTAATTAATAATGTGGTATATAGTATGCATGTATAAATAATAGTATGCATGTATGTATAAATAATGATGTGTATAGTATACCAAATTTGAGCTAAAGGCTAAACCTTCCTTATAATCTTCCCACCTTATATATTACACAAGAATAGAACCATTCAAGAAAGAATGGTTGAAGAAAAACAAGAGAGGGAAGTGTTAACTGATTACAACCCCATATATATGTGCCCAAAGTGCTTCTAGCTACAGGCTGTCCATATTCCTTAATTAAGTCTGATATAAACTTCACATACACATTTGCCAGAATATGGATCCATTCACGTAACACTATGACTTGAGACAAAAGGTAAATAGTTCAATATATAATTCAGTAGGTTCTGAAAATGCTAGTGGAAACAAATTGAAAAGACTTGGGACACACGCAAGTCCTGAGGTATGCTGCATACAACTGAATTGAATTAAAATGAGTGAAATGAATTACAGCATACTGAAGAAACCCGTGTGAAATGTAATAAGGAAGACAATTTTAGCAGCAGAACACAAATCTTTAAATCGGCTTTGGAAGAGTCGTAGGACATAAACAGAGCTATGGAATGGAATCAGAATCAAAGCTCTTTGCTCATTGCTTTGCACTTCCTACCTTCCTTTTCCTTCTTCTTTCCCTTGTTTCCTTTTCTTTCCCTTCTCCTTTTCTCCATTCTCACCCTCCTCTCTCTCTCTCATTCTTGCTCTCGCTCTCATTCTCGCTCTCCCTCTCTCTCTCTTTCTTTCTCCCTCTCTCTCTCTTTCACTCTATTTCCTTCTAAAACAAATTTCAGTTACCTTACAGTCAAAGGCAAATAAATAATCAATTAAACAAAGTTTCTTAATGTAATAAAGGATGTGAATAGAAAACTTAGGCTAAATAAAATCTACTTATGAGATTAGGACACTTGCAAAAAAATGGAAGAAATATAGAAACATATATATTTATGTATGTAGATTAATAAATCCACATGCACATATACAATCACCTAACCATATAACTAGGCCTAATTGAAATCCTCACCGTGATGTCTACCCTGGTCTCTCAGGCCAGATTATGCCAGTTCTTCCATATCCCGATCCTGCAGTTAGTTTTTTAATGGTGTTCATCACTTACTTCAATCTCAAGGTTGTTTATGTCTTATATTAGTCAGGGTTCTCTAGGGAAACAGAACTGACAGGAGATAACTACAAATATTATGTTATTTTTCTAAGGATTGTCCCACACAATTGTCCAAATTCCATAGGGCAGGCCACAAGCTGGGAACTCCAAAGATGAACTCCCCATTAGAAGCTGGCTGGCTGAAGTAGAGATGGAAGTTCTTCCTTCTGACTGCTGAAATCATTGCTTCTCCTTTTAAGGCCTTTCAGCTGATTGGATGAGGTTCCTCTCATTGTTGAAGCCAATCTCCTCAGTTGATTGTAAATGTAGATGCAATCAAGTTACTGACGATTTAAATCCACGAACTATCCTCACAGTAACAATCAGGCCAGTGCTTGCTTGACCAGACAACTGGACACCATAATCTGGCCAAGATGACTCATGAACTTAACCATCACAGGACTGTGAGCTCCTAATGCTCAGATACCATGCCTCATTCATGATTCTAGCTCTTCCTCAAATACCTAGCACAGGGCTTTGAAGATAGTACATATCTGAATTAGCACACTTTATTTTTGGTGATATTTTCCTGGTGCTACAATTCTTCTATATCTGTTGATATAATTAGCAAATGTCTATTTCAAGGGGATACTATTCAACTCACTAAATTTCAAAGTAAGAAAACTGAGCCCAGAAGGGTCATGTACCAGGATTGCACAGGGTCTCTGGCCACTCAACTCTAGTGCCTCTGAAGAGTGCTCATCAAATGCTTGTTGGATTTAATTCATTGTGGCATACACTGAAGTTACAAATTCCTGAGTATTTATGTTAAGTATTTTTCTGCTCATTGCTACAGAAAACATGGTAAAGCAAAGGTAAGGAGTATATGTGAAAAGAGACAATGGATGGATGTGAGATAAACTGAAGATACAGAAATTGATTAAGATTGGAAATGTAAAAGGGTGGGTAAATATGAATTGATAATAGGGCCCTGGTTTTGGGGTGAAATATCTTTATTGACTCACCCAAATATGATAGGGAAATCGGAGATTTTGGCTATTAATTTTTAACTAGAACTTTTTATAGTTAAATGAACTTACCACATGGGTAAATCACATAAGTAATTGTAAAGTTTAAAGTTATCCTGTCAGAGTAGAATGATCATCCCAATTTGGTATATGGAAAGAAACAGTCAAAAAGTTAAATGAGTTTCAGAGTCACAAAGCCATATCAGGATTTTAATTAAGGCCCTGCCTGACTCCAAAAACTGAGCTTTTAACATCAATAACTTTTAGTTCTCAATAGCATCTCCCCAAGGAGGAAAAAGAAAAGAGTGGCATTCAAAAAAAAATTTCTTAAGCTTTAAATTATACTCAGTAGAAATCAACATATTTAGACATTGAAAGCTTCCTAGAGAAAGAACTTTAAAGATCAATGAGAAAGTTGAACATTCTTTGTGGATAATGGAAAAAGGATAGTAATTTGAGATTCATTAAAGAGGAAATACAAATGCTTTGTAAATATGTAAGCATATGTTTAATGCTAAATGCAAATAAAAATGAGACATAATTTCTCATATACCACATTGGCAAAGATTAAAAATGTTAATAGCCAATGTTGTTAATGAAGTAAAAACCACCCAATAGAACCAATAACCTTTCTGCAGAGAAGTTTGGCAATATTTTTCACTATTTTAATTGTGAATACTCTTGATCTAACAGTTTCATTCCTAATAAAATAAATGGGGACTGGGGTGAATACTGGCAGGGCTTCTCTCAGATCCCCTCTGGTCCTTTTATCATCTCCATGTGTCCATTTTCCCATTTCTGTGTTACTTTGCTTCTAGTAGCCACAGCTGCTCCTGTCTTTGGAGGACTATGCAAGGGCTACTGGAACCCCTCAGAGAGCTGGAAGAGCATCGGAGTCTACGTTCCCCAGGAGGGGTCTTTATTTTTTTTTAAATATATTTTTAAATTTTTTAAAAAAGATACTTAGATTACATAAATGTTAAATAAAAGATATAGAGGATTCCCATATAACTCACTCCCTAGCCCTCCCACATTTTCCCATATTAACAGCATCCTTCATTAGTGTGGTACATTTGTTACAATTGATGAACACATTTTGGAGCATTGCCAATAAGTGTGGATTATCATTGACATTGTAGTTTACACTCTCTCCTGCACAATTTTGTAAGTTATGACAAGATATATAACGGCCTGTATCTGTCCTTGCAATGTCATTCAGGACAATTCCCAAGTCCCAAAAATGCCCCCATATTATGCCTATTCTTCCCTCTCCCATCCCTCAGAAACTCCAGTGGGCACTGCCTCCACATCAATGATAAAAGTTCTTCCATTGCTAGAATCAAAATGTCTATAGTAGAATACCAGTAAGTCTAATCTAGTCCATTGTTCATTGCCAAACCTGAGGATTCTGGGATGGTGATGCCCACTCCATCTCTAATTGAGAGGAGGCTGATGGGGCAGATGGATGGGACTCTCTCTGTTTCTTGGGATGGGCATTGTCTATCATCATCTCCTTGTTAGTTGTTCTGGGTGAGACCAATGAACTGGAGAGTAAGTGTTGCAGCTCTGTTGAGATTCAGGGCCCAGCTGGCACATGGACAGACCAAAGATTTAAGTCTTGGACACAAGCCTATCAACTCTAGTACTAACTATGGGTTCACATAGAAGGGACAGAAGAACCATGTGTAGGGAAAACACAACTGAGTCCAACTCTGTCACACTGGGGAGCATAAAGCCTCAAGTAGGGCCCACTGGCAAGATGCCAAACTCCTGAGTTATCTGCCCTGACTATGGTGTCTGGATGTCTCCAGAGCCCTCAGGGGCTCTGCTATTTGAGGCAATATTTACTGTGGCAGTCAATGAGATCCTGCTGAGACATATATAAGCATAACCTCTGGAATGACTTCCCGACTCACTTTGAAGTCTCTTAGCCATATAAAGTCATTTGTCTTTACCCTTTCCCCGTTTTGGTCAAGGTCTTTTTCCAGTTGCATTGCTAGTTGGTGCTTGGTAGTAATCTCAGGGTGGTCCTTAAGCCAATTGTTGAGTGGTACAAGAGTGGAAAGACCTAGCCTCCTCTGCTCCTCCAGAGCACCCCTGAATGGCTAAGCTCAAGGCACACTGCTTGTGATGGTGCCATCGCTTGGCTTTTCCTTTTTTCTTTCTCCTACCAGGTTCTTCCAAGGTCACTCACTTCTTTAGTTACATATACATATTGCAGGCTCTGCTTCTAGGGACCCTGACCTCAGACAGACATATTCACAAAGATGAATGCACAAGGATATTCATCAGAGAGTTACTAGAATAGTCTGTAATTCATGAATATAGGATTAGTTAAACAAAACAATTATTTTTACTTTATATATGCAGCTTTGAAAATAATGATGAATCTCAGTAAATCATAAAAAAAAGGTGTTCATGATATAACCTTAAGACACAAAAGAAGGTTATAGAATAGTAAGAAATAGTGTGATCCAATTTTGTTTAAACAAAAACAAAGAAAACTTTGTGTGAGAATATATAGAACAAATTTGGAATGGTTGTTAAGCATGGTTATCTCTGGTTAGTGGAATTAGAGGAGATCTTTATTTTTTTCCATGCTATTTTCCCATTTTTCCTGATTTTATTAATACAGAGAATAGATTCCTTAGATTGCCAGAAAAGTATAGCACTCTAACTATATAAAAATCTTAAGAAATTAATGTCATGTGAATACTAAAATAGTCTTAAAAATATATGAAAAATTAGCCAGAATAATCTTTGAAATAATACTCTTAAATTTTTCTCATCTTTGGATGCATTTATTAAGTCAGTCAACGAATATTGATTGAGTACCTCTTAAGTGCTAGGTTATGGAAATAAAGGTAAGTTTTTTAAAAAAAGCATTTTCCTTTCTCTGAATAGATAGGCTCTAGGAAGGAATTAAACTATAAAGAAACATAAAATTAATGAACAGGAAAATTTCATATGCTGACAATGCCAAGAAAAATAAGCATGTGTTATGATAGAGTGATTGAGAAGAGAGGATCCTTGAGATAAAATTGGAATGATGACAAGAAAGGAGACAACAGAAAAAGACCAAGTGGATAAACAGTCCAGGCAAAAGGAACAGAAAATGTAAAGCTGGTTTGAAAGCAACTATAGCCTGTTCAAGAAGCATACAGAAGACCAATCTGTCTCCATTATAGTAAGGGGCAGTAGAGTTTTAGATGATTTTGTAGAGGCAGGCAAAGGAGTGGTCAAGTAGGCTTTTAAGAAATAGAAAGGCATTGAATTATATTCCAAGTGCACTAAGGAAAAATTGGAGGGTTTTAAGTAGGAATAAGACATGTTCATATTTGTGTCAAAAAAAAAATCACTAGCTTGTTTTAATCAGGACAGACTGTAGTGCGGTAGTATGGGAGAGAGATGATTGGCCGTGCATAAAGGCAGTTCCAATTTACATGATAAAGCCTGTGGGATACAACTCAGACAGTACACAGAGGGAGACTATAGTATTGGAAAAGTAGAGAGGCTGAAAATTAATAAATGTAACATCTCAAGAAGTTGGACAAAGAACACATACTATGTTGAATCATGTCCCCCCAGAATTCATGTACACCCAGAGCCTCAGAATGTGCCTTATTTGGAAATAAGGTCTTTGCAGTTATAATGAGTTAAGCTGAGTTCATTTCAGGTTCATTAATCCAATGATTAATGTTCTTATAAGAAGAAAGGACACACTGAGGAGATATCAGGAAGAAGGCTATGTGAAGACAGAGGAAGGGACTGGAATGATGTGTCTATAAGCCAAGGAATGCCAAGGATTTCCAGCAATCACCAAGGAGCTTGGAGAGAGGCACGGAACAGCTTCTCCCTTAGGACCTCCAGACGGAACCAACTCTGATCTCCAGAACATTTTTCTTGCTTTAAGTCAGTGTTTGTGGTAATTTGTTATGGTAGTCCTAGGAAACTAATACAGAACAAAAAAGAAACCCAAAGAAGGAAAGCATAGTGAAGCTAAGAAGGGTAATTAGTGATATGGGAAACATGGTACAAGAGAAAACCTAAAGACAAGAGATAATTCTTTGAAAATACTAATAGAATGAAAAAATCTCTACAGAACCAGGTCAAGGAAAAATAATTAAATTTAAAGACTAAAAAGAAACTGAAGATTAAATCAATAAATAGTAAAAGGATAATATTGACAAATTATTGTAATATATTAAGTTCTTAGAAAAATATAACTTACTAAAATTGGTTTAACTGAAATTCCCCATAACCACTGAAATAAAATTAATAGCCAAACTGTTCCCCTCCAAAACCCAGAACTTTAGGACTTGATTACCTTTACATGGTAATTATTTCTGCCCACTTCTAAATTTAGGAGTTGCTTCTTTGTATATGAAATAATTTTATTATGTTTTATTTGAATTATACAGCTACAATATCATGTGAATAATAAGAGCTAGTTATACATTTATTTTACTAAAAGCAGACAACATGAGTCAGTGATAAATGCTCAGTTTTAATTATTATTATAACTATTTTGTATAACTACCATCAGGCGTGTTATAGTTAATATAACTATAACTGGGTTTGTTTCCTCATGAGCCCATAAATTCCCTGAGTGAAGGACACTGCCTGTTGTTTTCAGTTTACTACTGAATTCTTGGCATACAGAACAACTTACACATAGTAGATAAACATGTGTGGACTTAATATTTTATAGCAGTTAAAACAATCTCCTAAAACTGTATATATTAACATGGTAACCTCTCATAAAAATAGCACTGAATCAAAATAATAAACTGCCCAAGGTTACATACAGCATGCAGTCAATACCTACATATTATTTAGAGATTAATGCATTTGTAAAAGTATATGTAAAAGCATATGTGAAACAGATAATTACAAAATTAAGGATAGTGGTTACCTCTGGCATTCACCTCTGGGGGCATAAAAATGAGGCTTGAACTGTTTAGTGCTATATTTCTTATCATAGGTGGTTGGTACCAAGCAGAGGTGTACCAAGGGTGAGGTGCAGACCATAAAGGGGTATTGTTTGCAGAGAATTTAAAAACAATAATACAAGTGACTATAACATATCTGGAATTATAAACAATTTAAATGATAATATACTCTTTCAGGTAAAAATGCTTTGTTGATCTAAGTCCTAAACAATTGCTTTTGTTATATAATATGCATGCAAGCGTCACATTAGCCCTCTTCATGGCAGACTGTAATAAACCTCAAATTCTATAAGCAGTTATTTCAGAGAAAGCCTTATTACTTTTTTTGTCTGCCCAGACTCGTACTAACTCGGCTACATGCATTCTCCTACAAGAGTAACTTCTTAGAGGCTGGGAATCATTCAGAGGGCTAATATACATCTCCAGTCCTGAGTTACTACATGCCATTGCTTTTAAAGTGTAGATTCAAAATAAGCAGTGGTGATTCAGGGATTGTGACAATGAAGAAAATAAAATATGAGTTAGTTTAAGTCTGTCATTCTATGGGATCCAGGATAAACAGGAAAGATTTCAGAAGAAATTAAAATTGATCCGTGTCACCAGGAACTGAACA
This sequence comes from Cabassous unicinctus, assembly GCA_029593785.1. Lineage (NCBI taxonomy): Eukaryota > Metazoa > Chordata > Mammalia > Cingulata > Chlamyphoridae > Cabassous > Cabassous unicinctus. The sequence continues at coordinate 22,274 of JAQZBX010030002.1, forward strand.
CTCCTTCTAAAGCAATGGATCAAATTATGTCATTCACAGGCATTTTCTCTGATTTTTTAAGACAAAGAAAAACTTTCAAGCTTTATGAAATATATTAGAAAATTACTATGGACTTACTTTTAAAGATATATTGGTGGAAACTTACTCTGGAGACATTTGAAAGCATCTAATACTGGACCTGAAGAAACAGCAAAATGGACCGTATTGCAATTTCTGGAATTTATTGTGAAATGGGATATTTATGAATCTTGACCAAAATGATCTTAAGCTTAAGACCTTTCCTGGGTATTAATATCTGTTGCTTCTTGTAAAAAAAGTTAAAAATTAATGACTTGTGTTTTTCGATCACTGAGGGTAGAGAGATTGACAAATCTGGAATATACTCTTTAGTGAATGTGAATATGGAAAGAATATCATTGAAATATTTGCAGACATCATTGAATAATTTGTGAAGTTTAGCAACAAAAATTGAAACTTTAAAATAGCTATACGCTATTGTGTAAAATACATTTTTAACATTTTTTTCAATAACACGTTACTGTAATTAAAAGTATTAATATATTACATTTTCCCTTTTTTGCCCTGTATTATTCTTTCAATTTTTAATTTATTGACATAATTGAACAATCTAAGTTCAATGAAAGAAAAATTGCACTGGCTGCATTTTTTTTCTCACTACTATTTTCTAAATACTATATACTATTATTATTTGTTTAATTTTTGGTGTTGACTGAGAAATTACAGATTGAGTTGCAAGGCAACAAATTTATTTGGGGTCTTAGAATTGCAATTTGGAGAGCACCAATTCAGGTAGCAATGCAAATTGGGTCCTGTCTTGGGGCTTCCAAGCAAGAGTTTATAAAGAAAAAGAAGATTACATAAATTGTAAAGAATTATGATTGGTGGATATTTGGGGCTTTCCAAATATCTTTTAAGTTAGACAGTTTATTAACTTATTTATCTTGTAGTTGGTTCCTGGCATCCAGATGTCCTCAGAAACATTGTTGTTTTAGGTTTTGCATACCTTATCAGTTTGTAATATCTGGCTGAGACAAGAACCAAGAGTAACTTCCTGAATGGCCTCCTGACTCCATTTTAAATATCTTAGCCATAGTAACTCCATTTTGTTTTCTCTCTTTTCTCATTTCACCCTTTGGATCAAGATCTTTCTCTGAAAGCATCACTGAACAATATTTGGTATTAATCCCTTGGCACCAGGGAGGCTCATCCCTGGGAATCATGCCCCAGAGAGCAGGGAAGGTTGTGGGCTTATCTGTACATTTGAGCAACAAGAAGGTTCTCAGGAAATGACTCTTGGGCATTATTTATGATTAAGCTTAGCATCTTTATAAGTTTTATAAGAACAAGCTTCAAGATAAAGGGTCTGATACATTAGCATGCCTCAGGGGGTAGGTCTGGCCATTATTCTAAAGATAAGACAACAAATAAGAGATACCATGATAATTAAAATAAGAAAAAAGATTAGCAAGGTTTGAAATATGCTATGAATTTAGTCATCCTAAGATTTAAGATTCAGTCAGCATTATTTTCAATTATGATATTCTAATTAAAGCTTTGGTTGTATAATCTGCATCTCCAATTATGTCCTATTGACAAGAAAGACATTTTCTTATTGAACTTATACCAATAATAATATTTCCATGAAAATAAGAATATTCAAATGGAGTTTCTGAATTCTAGGGGATCTGGCGGGGAGAAAAAGATAAATGTTTTATGAGTTTTACAGCTGGCTTAATGGAAAAGCAAAAGGGATTCCTTGTATTTGAAAAAGTAAAATATTAAGCCATCAGCAATATTTTAAACAAAATCCATAATCATTTTTTATCAATTCATTCAGTCCTAAGTAATCAATTCTTGTTCTGCTCTATGTTGTGATAGCAATCTTATGAACCTATCAGCTTCCCATTAGATTTTTGGGAATCTTAAATTTGTCCCATAGTAGAGTTTAAAAGTTCTTTAAGAAATGTTATTAGAAGCTGGTGCCACAGGGTACCTGGCACAGTCTTTTTCACAGGTCTCTGAGGCAGTATTTTTTTGTTGTTGAAGATGAAGCACTTTGGCCTGCAGCTGATTGCAACTGTTTTCAGGAAAAAATAGGATAAAATAAAAAATTATCTGTGGATTATAAAAGACTGAAACCATTAAAGACAAAGAATGGCTATGATTGATTTCTTACTAATATATAAAAGTGAAAGATCTAATGAAAGCTTATTATGAAATAATGATTTGGGGAACTACTCTACCTATAATATTTGTAGAGTCCCTTATATAATTTTTCAGCTTTACCCATTTAGCTGCCTTGATTTATTTATATTTTTTGTTTCATCTGGACTTAAAGCCCTATGTACAAAATGACAAAGATCAGGAAATCCTGGATTATAAATGCCAATTAGAATTCTAAATTCTAAATTCTAAATTCTTCATAAATTTTTAAATCTGTTTTAGGATTGGAAAATTCCTTAAAAATAGCATGAGAGCACTGTTCCTGATCAGGAGCTAAAAGTCTTAGAAGCCCAGAAGATCATGTCCTTAGAGCTAATCCATTCCTATGTGTGTGAAGCTATTGTAGGTGGGTTTTTTTTTTTTTTAATTAAATTACTTCAGTTAAGGTCCTTTGATTAGATTGCATGGGTCCAGGGTGGGTCTTAATTCCTTTATTTATGGAGTAATAAAAACTGTAGAACAGAAAAAAGCTGTAGAGACAGAGACAAGCCTCTAGAAGTTGAAACTGACAATCCTGGGAGAGATAAAAGCCACAGAAGGAGCAGCCAGAAGCTGAAGGCAATGAGCCCCGGAGGAGAGGGGAGCAGACGCTGCCATGGGCCTCATTCCCCACAGCTGCAGCCTGGAGAGAAAGCATCTTTTCATGACACTGCCATGTGCCTGATGGCCCACAGCTGCAGCTCCAGGAGAAAGGGTCTCCTGATGATGCCTTGATTTGGACACTTTCATGGCCATAGGACTTTAAGCTTTTAACCTAATAAATTCCTATTGTAAAAGACAACCCATTTCTGGTATATTGCTTGGGCCAGCATTTAGCAAACTCAAACTGTTACCAAGGGTGCCATTCTGGCAGTCTCAGAAGGTCTTATCTTACAGGGCATTTCCCATATTTTAGCAGTCAGGCAAAGGAGGATATAACAAAGGAATACAAAGGGGAGCAGTAGGATTAGGGGAAGGAGAAAGGGAAGCATCATCCAGTTCAGCAATTTCTGTCAATGAGTTATTAGGGCGAAATCTTTATTTTTCTTAAGCTCTTTGTAAGGAGTCCTTTAAAGAAGTAATTTTAGAATCAGATACTCTTTTGGCCGATTTGAAATATCAATTAGAGTATGCATTCCATTGTTTTGGGAGGATCTTCAGTAGGATTTGGAATTTCCTTGGCTATGGTTTTTAGTTCAGTTTTAATACAAGGAGTGGAAGTGATGCAGGCAGTTTCTAAACCTCCTTTATTAGGTTTGATTTTAAAATGGGCTAAGAGGGGGTGGGTCTGAAGGAGCTTCAGGGCCGTTTTTCTAAAAGGGCAGCTACAGGGAAGTGGATGTGGCTGCCTCCCACATGGGAGGTCCCAGGTTCAGTTCCTGGTGCCTCCTAAAGAAAGCAAACAATGAGCAAAAACAATGAGCAGACAATGAACAAACAACAATGAGCAGACAATGAGCAAAAACAAAGAAGCTGACAACAAGCAAAAAAAACCAAAAAACAATGAGCAGACAATGAGCAAATGATGAGAAAACAGACCAGGGAGCCAGAGCCAAAAAAGAAAAAAAAAGAGGCACCTACATGAGGCTAGGATAAATAGGAGGAAGACAGGAAGCAGAGGAGGAGCTGAGGCAGCCTTGAAAATTGAAGAGGTTTCACACAGTTTTTCAAGTTTATTTATGGGTTTAAAGAAGTCTTTGTTTTGTTACGTTGAAATTTGTTTTTTGAAGAGAGGCAATTTTGGAATTTGTTATATGTTTGGAAGCTTCCAAGTGCCAATTAAAGAACAGGTCTCCCATTCAGGTTGTTTGATCTTATAGTCCCTATTCTCTAGTTGTGCGTGCAAATAAACTAATTTGAACATATTAGAAGAGTTTCATTGCTGCCATTGTAATTCAAGATTATCTTGAGTATGCCAGGTCCAGCAAGATAAGAATTTATATGATGCAGGACCATAATTCTTATACATAGAAGGAGCTGGAGTGCTTGATAGCAGGGCACCATTGGAAATTTTTTGAATAATCCTTTGTGATTGAGTGTAATCCTAAAGCCTAAAATGTTTGACAGGATTTATCTTGGGGTTGGGTTAGTGAGGTGGTTTACAGTGAGTATTACACGGGATGCTTCTTTAACCTGGCAGATAGCCTGTGTGCTAGTTGTCCAACCTGTGACCAGGTGTCCCTATTGTCAATCTTGCCCATCTGTGATCACCTTATCCTTACATGGGAATTTTGGTCTTCGGAAGCAGAGGGTTCTCATTAAAAGGTGGTGGGTGCTATAAGAGCATTTAAGTGTCTGACCTGTGCCCAGTGAGACGATTATGCAATTGTTCTCAGTCAGGACAAAGGTCAGTAAAATGTTAGGGAGGCGTCCCTCCATATAATGTCAAAGAAAGAGAGAAAGAAGAGATCCCAAATATTTGAGTACTCACTAAATAGGAGAAACTCCTGTAAAACCTGAAGGGCAACCAAAAGGACTGCTGCCACCAGTCCAAACCAAAAGAACAAAGTTCAAGCACAGCAGCTGAACCC
>JAQZBX010030003.1:0-27019 GCA_029593785.1 Cabassous unicinctus
ACCTATAAAATGGGTAATTATGTTACCTGCCTTATTATGTGGTAACACTGTGACGGATTCATGTAAAGAACTTGAACGCAGAAACTAACTCAGTAAAATTCTGTAAGACAGTTGTCATTTAGTAATTTCATTTCATGATGAAATAATATTTGTAATGGTTTCTTTGATAAATTAGAACAGCATATCAATTTCTTAGAGAAATTCATCCTACTCTGAAGGGTTTTTTAAAATCCAGGTGTTACCTTCTAGCTTGCATATTTTTTCCTCTATCCGTACATAAATAGATGCTTTGCTTTTAAGAATACAGTTTAATCTTCATTGAAACTTACAACAATAAGCTGGGAAATTATTGGACAAGAAAATGTGGAGTTTATAGAAGGCAAATTGATGATTGTTATTTATAGAAGAATCCAAACCTGCTCATTTAAATATAAAAAGTACATGGGTGCCAGTGAGCAAGAGACTTGCATTCAAATAAACTGAACATAGACACAGTATCTGGTAATCTTTGGAAAGAAGTTGATGGAAAATATCCTACAAGTCTTGAATAAATGTTCCAGATAGTATAAAACACTAATTTAGCTCCAATATCTGTTCCTCTTATTTGAAATTGTAATGTTGGCCTTTTAGAAGTAAACCTGGCTATCTTCACTCCCTTGTCCTTGAAACGTAAAATACGGCATTAAGAGCCAGCCTGGGGCCCAAGTGAACAAGTGTACCGGCCAAGCTCGCTCTCATTCCCGAGAAAGGGAAAATGCAGAGAACGTGTACTTCCTAGCATGTTGGTGTTTCCCAGCATACATTTTACAGATCTTGCATATTCTAAAACACAGAGCCTTATCACGACTTTGTCACCTGGTTGAAATGAGTCTGCCGCCCTCAGGATTTCACGCTGATGGCTCTTTGCTTTATTCTCATTGGATGCATCCACTGGAGTGATGCATTCTTTGATGGTTGAGAGATGGTGGGGGTGAGATTGTTAAATAAAAATGCCATTGCTCCTGCTGCCCCCTCTACAGAATATCTGAATTCACATCATCCTGACGTGGGCCGAATTAGCCCATTTCTTAGCCACATTCTCCCTTAAAGAAACACCTGTAAGACAGGGAAAGAAAGGAAGCTGCATTGCAGGCTTATTGTGCCTTGAGTAAGGGAGTCTGTCAACACCAGCCTTTTTGAATTGTCCCTTTATTTGACGTGCTGGAGTTTCTAACCCTGGGACAGTGCATCCTAGGAAGATTCTGCCTGTGCGAGAGCTGGGCCTCTCCCCTGTAAGGTGGCAGAAAGACTTATGAGAGAGGAGTAACGACCACGGGCACGCGCTGAGGAAAATCACTTTTAGGTGGAGCGCATAAAGAGGTCGGCGGTCGGGAAAGGGCTGCAAACCCCTGGGACAGTATTTGCAGACCCCCGGGAGTTTGGGTAGGCCAGTTGAAGATTGCTGTTCTAATTGACAGTCTCACAGATGAGGAAGTAAATGGATCCTAGGTGGCTACTGAGGCCAAGGGTGTGGGCTGCAGAGGGCAGGTTTGGGTTCAGCATTGTTCGGTGCCAAGAAACAGCGTTTCTCAGCTGAGTGGGTTCCTGTGTTCCCAATCTGCCCGTGCGGTGCGGTTGCCTGCTCTTGCAACAAGATCTCATTCATTTACAAAATAATAGGCACGGCGGCTGCCTTTCGCCTCCAAGCAACATCTTTGCAAACTATATTTACAGTAAGTTTTATCCCCCTCTGCTGGCATAAATCATTTTTGCAGACTTCTTTCTTTCTACCCATTTATTCTAGATTTTTAGTGCTAAGAAGACCTAAAGATCACAAATCTAAACTACTGGTGTTCTCACTCATTTGTGCCTAAAGTTAACACAAATATGAAAGAAGCTTTCGCTTCTACACATAGTACCTTGTCTAAAACCACGTCTTAGATCTGTTTGGCCTTCGTCTTTTGGCTGATAGGACCGCAGGTGTGGCGTTTGGCTTTGGTTTGCAAGTGGGGTTCCTGCTGGGGACACCCTTTGGGATATCTATGTATGTGCATTTATTTCCATATACTTTCAAAGCTCAAATTAAGGAAACTTTTAGTATATCGCTTAAAATGGTCCCCACATCTGTTGCCCGTTTCTGTGTGTGTTAGAGCACCTTTCCTGTCTCACCACAAGCCTAGAAGCTGAGTCGTGGACCCAGTTGTTGCAGGCTCGCGGGGTCTCGGTTGTAGGTTTTGCGTTGGCGCTGTGTACCTCGGGTACGATCCCCGCATCTGTCAGCGTGCATGTGGCCCTTCTCAGGTCCGTCACTGGTCAGCCGGCCACCGGTGCTGCTGTTTCCTCTGGACACTAATGTGCTCCTCCGACCCTGCCTGGCTGCTTGCTCCTTCTGAAGCTCCTCTTCCCTCTTGGGGCTCCCAGAGAGCCTGACCCTCTGCCTCTCCCAAAATTCTCTCCCTAACCCAGTCCAGCCCCCCACGGCCCTTCACCAGGTTATCCTCACACCTTGCCTCTGCTGCCTTGCCTGCTGTTACTGTGGCCAGCATCTGCTCTCCCCCGGGAGCCTGCCTGCCTTCCTCAGGGACCTTTGTACTGTCGTCGTTCATTCAGGTATTTATTGAGGATCAACTGTGTGCAAGCCCTGTGCTTTACACAGGGAATGCAAAATAAATTGAGATGTGCTTTCCACCCTGAAGTGGCTTGCTGTCTTTGGGAGAAGAGACGGGTAAAGCAACAAGCCAGTACAGTGTAGTAAGTGTAGAATGCTCCAGGAGCACAAAAGAAGGTGTGGGGGAGGGCTGTCGAGGAAGGCCTCCTGGAGGAGGTGGCGGTTGAGCTTAGTTTTGAGGGTGCAGTAGTAAGCAGTTAGCAAGATGAAGGAGGAAACAGGGGAGATGGGTAGTCCAGGGCTTTGGGGGTGCTCCATCTAGTACTGCGGTGGGCAGCAGGGAGGAAGTTTCCTGGCGGTGGAGGGACATGGGGCCCAAGGAGGGGTCACAGCTGGATTTTGCAGGGCCTCAGGCTAAGCCATGGAGGCTGGTGATACCATCAAAGCCATGGGAAACCAGTGAAGAATTAGCAAGGGAGAGAGAAGTCATCGACTTGCATTTATGGAGTCTCACCCTGAAAACCACAAGGAGGAGTGACTGGAGGAGGCCAGGTGATTGCAGAGAGACCCTTTAACATGGCTCAGGCCAACTCATGGGGCTTACATCAAAGCCATGGTTATAGAAACGAATTAGAGGGTTGGGCTGGGTAGCGGAGAGGAGAGGATTTCCTTCAGGGCTTCTTCTTTCATCTCAACCACTTTTACCTCCCACCCCACCGTTGTTTTTTTTTTTTTTCATCAAAACCAAGGGGTGGGGGTCAAATTGTAGCCCAAAGGCCAAATCCGGCCTGCCACCTGTGTTTATACTGCAGCGGAGCTAAGAATAGATTTTACAGTTTAAAGTGGTTGGAAAAAATGAAAAGAATATTTCATGGCACGTGAATGCTGGTGTCCATAACATTTGATTGCAAGACAGATACGCTCATTCATTTATGTATTGTCTATGTATATGTATGTGCTACAGTGGCAGACCTGAATAGTTGCAACAGAGACTCTATGGCCTGACAAGTCCATAATATTTACTATGTGGACCTCTATGGAAAAAGTTTTCCAATCCCTAAACTAACACAGAGACTCCAAGTTCTTCAGCCTCTTTACACTAGCACTCCACCCCACCCCCCATCCTATCAGGGAGATCCTAGTGGGGATTAAGGGATTCTTACTTCCATCTCTCCATGGCCTATTCTCCCTCCAGATGCTTTCACTCACTTCAGTCATTTGATCCTTTCTGGATCACCTGGTTCTGCCACTTCACATACCCTCATCCTGCCAACTTTTGTGCATCTGGCTCAGTTCCTTGTTCTAACCACCATATTTTGCTGTGCTGGCAGAGAGTCAAGAATTCAGCCAGCTGGGCTTGCTTCAGATACCTGCTCTCTTCCCTCAGGTGGACCCTAGTGCTGCTGAATGGGCCATTGCATGCACGTTCTCCTCACAGACCTTCCCTGCTCTGCTTTCCCCAGATCCCTACCTCTTCCTCTGAGTCTCAGAAGATGTCCTTGTTCTCTACTGAAAGAACTGGAGGCAACACACATAAACCACTTCATTTGTTCTTCCTTCTGGTTCCAAGCAACTAGATACAGATTCACTCCCTCTTCTCTCTTATCTCAGAGAAAGTGGCATCTCTTTTTCCAAAGCTAATCCTTCTGGGGAGTTGGTGTGGCTCAAGCAGTTGAGGACCTGCTTCCCACATGGGAGGTCCTGGGTTCGGTTCCCGGTGCCGCCTAAAAAAAACAAACAAGCAATAAGCAAACAAACGAAAAAACCAACTCAGGGGAGCCAGTGTGGCTCAGTGGTTGAGTGCTGGCTTCCCACATACAAGGTCCTGGATTCAATCCCTGGCCCCGGCCCCGGCACCTCAAAAACAAAACAAAACAAAACAAACTAATCGCTCCAACTGTGCTTTGCCTCACCTTACATATCTTAAAGGCCTTGTTCTAAGGGCCTTTAATTTCTCCCTTGGTTCCTCTGCATTTCAACATAGTCATATCTTCCTTAATATTGAAAAAAAAAATCTTGTTTTTCAAATGTATTGCCTCCCTCTTCTGTTCTGCTTCTCTCCTTTGACAATCAATGCTCTCAGTACTCTGTACTCTCAAGACCATTAGGGTCCCCAAAGTTTTATTCATAGACTGTTGTCACTTTAAAAATCTCAACTCCCTTATACATCACCTTCAATACAGATGACTGTCAAAGTCACAGTTTCAGCCTGAAAATTACCCCCAAACTGTTGTTCTTCATCTTCAGCTACACCTGAATACTCTCCTTTGGGGACTTTCTCTGTCATCTCAAACTAAGCGTTTAAAGTGAAGCTTGTTTTTATCTCAGTCGTCTTTCCTTCATGTCTCACCTCCTTTCCCTTAATGCACTTCCACTGTTTCAGGATATCTGACCTAAAATTTTCAAGTCATCACTGCCTTCTTTCTCTCCTTTGCCTTTTATATCTATTTGGCTTCCAAGTCTCTCACCTGGCCTCCAGAAGCTGTTCATTCCTTCCTGTTTTCACTGCTAAGTCTTTGGGCTCAAGCCCTCGTGGTTTCATCGTTGCATGCTCATGGTGTTCCCGGGCCCTCTCACTGACCCCTGTGTGTCCTTTCTGCTTAGATGATGCTGTTTGGCTGCTCAGACATGTTTAGTGGTTTTCTGATTACCCACAGAGCAAGCTCTAGAAGCTGGCATTTAGAGTCGTCTACAGACAGGCCGGCCTTCACTCTGACTCCCCCACATTCTGACCTTTCTAGTCCAGCCCCTGTGATCCCCACCCACACCTCAAGTGTCCTCTGGTCCTTGACATGCTCTAAAACATCCTCTCTGTGGCCTCCTCTTTTATTTCCAAGTCCTGCCTTGCCCTCCAAGGCCTGGTTCAAGCCATAATTTCCCTAGAAGCATCTCCTGCCATGCCGTTCTCTGAATTTGCCTAGTCCATGGTTATGCTGCCGTGGCAGTTGGTTGGGTATTATTTTGTGACGTTTCTTGTATTATGGCCTAGCTATTTAATCCTTGTTTAATCTTTCACAAGTTTCTGCCTTTTCCTCAAATCCTAGGTATCAGCAGTACCTTGAACACAGTAAGGTTTTAGAGATGCTTGCTGAATTGGTTTGGTGCGATTGCAGGTTTGATTTTGGGTCAGAAGTTGATGCCCCTCTTGTCAGCGCCCCCTGTCTCTTTTTACAGCCCTCAGATTACAGAGTAACTATCTTGTTTCTGTGTGTGTGTGTGTGTGTTTTAGTTACAGATCCCTAGTGTGAAGGGCTTCGATTTTGCTAAGCAGCATCTGGGCCAGCACAATAAAGACGATATACTGATTATCCATGAGCCAGCAGCACTGCCAGGACCTGTGAAGGACCACACCACCCCCTCTGAAAATGGAGATGTGCCCAGCCCTAAGTCAAAGATCCCTTCCAAGAACATCCGTCACAGAGGAAGGTTATTATTGGGCATTCTGTATTCTCTCTATTGCAGAGCAGGTTTCTGTATTCAGTTTATCAATTTCTGATAGTTTAGGGGCTGATGGTGAATATTGCCCTGAGTCTGCAGCCCAGGAGATTGATGATAGTTTGCTCAAAGTTAACATGAGCCCTAGAGTGTTTGTGGTCCACTCTAATGTACTACCAAAGATGACTGCATGATTTTTTTCCCAAAAGTGACTTAAGGTAAGGAATCACTATCTGTGATGATTTGGTGGTCACCCTAGGACTTGATTAGAGCCTGACCAGCTCTAGAGTATATATTTTGAGGTGAACAAGTTAGACCCTCTGGAAGTAATATCAGAAATATTATGCAAAAAATGTACATGGCACATGATGCAGGCTTAGCCAACATTGCCTTCTCTGCCCTTGCCATTATGACAGCAGGTGGCTGTGTCTTCACTGAAGGTGACCTTCGTCATGTCCTCCTGATTTTGCTTTGTTTTTCTCTAGCTACCCATGTTGTCACCCTTGTTAGCATGTTTGCACAGGACTCTTCACCGCCTCCTCCCTTCCCAGCTCCACACTCCCAAACTTTATTTCCATTTCTCCTATCAAAGTAAAGTTGATGGGGAATTGCTTGTTAACAACCTACCAGAAGTCCCTATCACCCTCTGGTCCTGAGAGAAGGGCTACAGCTCTGTTAAAGAAGACAAAATTCAGAATTAGATTTTATTAAGTTGACTTTAAGGTCATAACACCATCAGGCTTTGGCTACTGAGGCTGTGCATTATCAGCCTTCCTTTGAGTTTTTTGAACTCTCAATTTGGATTATTTTCTGCTAAGGGGGGGAAAGTGTGTGATCATACCAAACATTAAAGCTGTGTCATAGTTTCTGAATTCCTGGAAAACCTACCCCATGGGTTATGACCTAGATTTAAGAATTTAATAGATGCTAAGGTATGATCTTTACAAAAGAAAATGAATTATGTAGAGAGGTGTTCTTGCTTAATTATTTGTCAGGCTAAGAATAAATTATATCATTAAAGATTATTTAATAAGCTAGTAAAATTTTGCATAGCATTTTTCTCCCCTGTAGTCTCATCCCAAACATTTAGCCACAAATTTCAATAGTCTGCATAGTTAGGATACTTTAGCATTCCTCGGGGTTTGGCATTTCACGTTACAATTTAAGCCCAGGAGCCTAAAGATAAAGGATACTAACTGATTAAGGATTTTCACTAGCCTGGTGCAACCTGGGTTCCATGATACCCTTGCTTTTTATATATGGAATCAAATCTTGGTAGTGGTTGTTGCCTTCGTCTTGTAAGTGTAGGCTCATTTCAAAGATCTGGAGTTATTTGGGGGATGAAACTTGGGTGGAAGCTCTTGGGGTGACCGCAGAACTAACCTGGACTCCTAGGGATTTTGAAGATCCAGTAAATTGTAAACCAGGTCTGAACCCCAGATCATCTCCATCCGGATCATACTGGAAATGTCCAGAAATGACCCAGGACTAGGACCTGGGACTTACGCTCTGGTAGCTTTCTACCACTTGTTGGACTGCAGCCTGCTGAGCCACTGAGCAAGCCATTGAAAGCGGTGGCTGTGCGGTAGTCACGAGATCCTTGAAGATGCTGTGCAGAGAAATAATTGTTCAGACTGTTTTGTTTCTACCCGTTTTTGCCTGGAAGCCTGACTTCCACATCTGTATTAATTGATCTTTTCTTTCTCTCTGTCTCTCTTTTTTTTATGTTTGTGATTTGTTTTGTGTCTGCAGAGTTTCTCCCTCAGATGCTGACTCTACAGTCAGTGAAGAGTCCAGTGAGAGGGAGGCAGGAGACAAGACATCAGGAGCCGTCACTGAGGGCAGGCCCCACCGAGCCCCACAGAGTGGTCTGTGATTTTTCTCATTCTCCACATTAAAAGTAGTAATTAGGAGATTCTGATAGGTTAGGAGTTTACACTACTTCAGATGCTGAGCCATCTTGTAAAAATCTGTGAAATGGAATGTTCATTGTTTGTTTGGTGAATGCCTCAGCATCAATTGTCACAATCAAACATTGTACTGGGTGTCTGCTTTGAGGTGGGGGGCTGTGCTAGGTGTTAGAGATCCACGGAGCTGTGTTTTGAGGTTAATCGCCATGTTTCATTCTCCTTCAGAGTCATAATGATTTTTCTCCCTGAAGAACAGGGAGGAATCTACCTCAAACCAAAGTCTCAAAAAATGCCTCCAGAATTCAGTGGCCTTCTTGAATTAGAAGCCAATTCAAGTATTTTACAGCTGTTACTGCCAGAAAGTTGTTGTTCATTTATCATGGAGCCAAACCCATTTTGTTTGATCCTGTTCCTAGCTCTTTCTTCCAGCTGATAATTTAGTATGATCAGATGGTTTAGCATATTTGCATTTGAAGCCAGATGCTATATCTTCCTAGGCTAGGTATAAATGAGCTTCCCTCCCAATCTAAAGGGTATTACCAGGAAACTCATACCCTGTAATAAAACTAAGCCCACGGGTCTTACTGATCTGGAAGCAATTTTTAGAAAGATGGTAAGGTAGCTTTGTTATAGTTTAATAGATTCTGTTAATTAAATGTGCTAGCACAGCTGTTATATTTGTTGGGAGCATGGCTATATATCAGGATTGTGTTTTAGTAAGCAAAGGTAATTAGGATGCCATAGGATATGATTTTTAATAGATATTTTTAATACTTACACTTTGTCACAAATTTCTTTAAATGAAAATACAGTGCCGAACAAACCATATGTGGTAAATGAATGACACTGGGTAGAAGCTGGAGGACCCGTGCTGTCACTGACATGCCTGGCCTTGCACGTTGCCTCATCCTGGAGGCCCTGTGGGCCTAAACCAGCTGATCTTTGAGATTCCTTCCAGCTCTAAATGTTCTTTCTTTTATGATGCTAAGGAAATGCCCCATAAAATAAGGATAGAGTTTTCTCTTGGGATCCAGTTTCACAGAATTCTTAAAGATTATCTAGCTCCATGGTAACAGGTGTACTGTTTCAGGGAGACAAGATTAATATCTAATTTTGAATCCTGGGAAAGAAATATTTTTTGGGGGAAAAGTCAGCTCTAGATTTTCTCAATTTCTGTTCATTGCTTATCTGAGAAAATCCTGCTTTTTGTTCTTGCATTTAACTCCTTGCTGACAGTAATACTCTGCATGGCTACAAAAAATCAAATATCACTCTCCACATGTATTCAAAATCCAGGTAGTAAGCATTTTATACTCTTCTGGTTTGGGGATTAAAAGTTGATTGTACAAGGAGAGAAGTGGGCTAGATATTTTTATGAGTAACAGATGCTCAGGTGACTGCTATTATGATTTAAAGAGACACCAGAATCTGTACATTGTTTTCATGTTTCCGAAATAGTTTTCTTACTACAAACATCAATTCACTTTTAAAACTTCATTTAACTTTGAGAAGGGGCCATAATATAACTTTCATACAGCCATAAAGACGTTCTATTGCTTGCACAGAACTCGAATACTTTATCTAAAAGGTTCTGAGTTTTTATCATCACTTTCTTGGACTCTTTTGTAAATCACATAAAAATCCTTTTTTATCTCATAGTGAAATAAAAATTAATGGAGGCAGGAGGTTGCTTTAGACCCATTCTCCAACCCTCTTCCATGTCTCCCCCTCACCGTAGCAGGGGGCGCTGCCAGTGGGTCTCTCCCCTGGGCAAGGCTCTCAAGTGCCAGCCCAAGTCTCATCAGGCAATTGAGGGCTCACCTCACAGTGGAGTCTGAGGAAAGACCATTGCTGCAGTTTGGGGAAATTCGAGGTTGTGTTTTATTCCCTTCCCAGCTGACCATTGTTTTAAAGGTGACTAGACTGTGACACATGCCCTTATGATCCTCTGTGGACCACCAAGAGATTTACTTACTCAGTGTTACTGTGTTCACAGTTATTAAACAGTAAGGTCACCAGCAGTGGTTAATCTTAACGAAGATGTGAGAAGAGAGATGGGATAGAGAGTTACCTTCCTTGTGTGAAGGAAGCTACATTCAGTGTATTATTGTGCTGTTGTTGCTGTATCTGCTTGGAATTGTAGTTTTGCTCTCCCTGCTCTTTATTGTCAGGAGTAGGCCAAGTAGGTAAGGATTGCAAAATGCTGGCATCTACTGTAGTCTCTCCTTAGGTTGCATGTGTGCATGTATTTGATTTTTAAGGAGTGCATTAATTTGAATTCCACGAGTTCCAAATTGTAGAATTTAACTTAGGAACTGAGCTGGCATTTACTCATGCATGTGCTAAAGCATTTGCAAAGCAAATAATTTTACAGCACCCATTTATAAAATGGTTGAGATCACAAATTGTACTAATTATCTTTTCATTAAGGCAGATACTCAGAGGCATCGTCAGGATAAAATTTTATAAACTTAGTTAACGTGACTGGAGTCATTTAGTCATCCAGTTGGCAAATGTTTATTAAGTGCTTAGGATGTGCTAGGTGCTGGGGATATGATGATGACAAAGAGATAAATGTGACCCTTTCTCACAGGATATTAATGTGTATCGCTGGCATTTTTAATAATGCAGTTTGACTATTTACATATGGATAATGAAATAATATTTCTTTTTAAAGTGTTCTTTTACTTTGGCATTTCAGTAATTCAAATTGCCCTTTCTTCTGTCATTCTGCTTTGGTGACACTATAATTTCTACCATTGCCTTTTTTGTGTTTGTTTTTTAATATTTGAAGAGAAAGGAGTTTTTAACCCAAAGTCTGTACTTATCTTAAGGCAGGATCCACACAGCATTAAACTGTATGGGTTCAGTGAATTTTCTATTGGTTATTATTAACCAGGTAGTTTTTTTAAAAAAAAATTTGTGCAATGCATAGCAAAAAATAAAAAGAGCCTAGTTTTTCCTTTGCTTTTTAAAAATTTCCTTTTCTTTTTTTAAAATTTCAAACAAATATATCTGAAAAACCCTCTTTTCAGCCATTTCAAAGGGCTCAGTTCTGGGCAGTATGAAAGCTTGAGGATTTTGTGTTCTTCTTCCTTTCCTGTCCTCCCCTTACCCCTCAGCTCTGTGGAGAGAGGCCTAATGCCTGTGCATCCCCTGCTTCTCAGGTTGCAGCTGGTGAATTATAGAGGGAGGATCTGTGACCGAAGAAGGGAGGGGATGGGATGGGATGTGGGCAGGAACCCAGCCACAGGCTTACCGCGCCCGTACCTGGCATGGCTGACAGCACCGTGGCCAGGGCCCTTTCCTTTCTCTGCCACCACTTGGAGCTCCCTGCCACCCTGGTCTTTTTACTATTCTGCAGGAAAGTGATCTCACCTTTAGGTATCAGTATCTTAACAGCGACCCTTGTGACATTTGCTGTTATATTATAAGCTGGGGTTGGTAAGACTACCCATCCGTCAAAGCTAATTACCTCCTTTTAGGCGTCATGCCTGCAGCATGAGTAGCTGCCGGGAGATAGTGGTGGTGCCTGGACACTTGTGTTGCACAGAGTCAGGCTCCACCAGGCCCGGATCAGGGAAGGGAAGCTGGAGATAACCCGAATCCACACAACCGAGCCTTACAATCAACTGAGAGAAGTCATTTATTCAAATAGTTGTGTAAATAATTTCTAATTACTTATTTGGGATAACAAATGAATATGGTTCAAGTTGAGAGAAAATATGGAGACTTCCATACCACTGACATGTGTTCCTTATATAAAATATCAACTACTACTTCTTACTGCTTTGCTCACCTTTTACCTTTTTTACACTGAGGGGAAACCTTTGTATATTCTACTGATGCTTGAATTTCAAATCTTTTGCTTAAAAACCTTTTCTGTTTGCTCTCACTCCTTCTGTGGCTCTGCTTCGGATACCTGATTGTGACTTGTCAGGGGCAGGGCATTAGTTGATCTTCTTAGGTGTCTAACTGGCTCTGTAAGCTCTTTCTATCTACTCAGCCCCTCATCATCTCTTTTTTAAAGTGAGAACTAATTCCCTGCCAGCAGCAGCTTTTTCTTTCCATGCCTCTTCAATTTTGTTTTCTTTCTGCATCAGAACTGAAAAGCCAGAAATGTTCACTGTTAACCGATACAAGCCTGCCTCTCCACAATCCCCTCATCTTTTTTTTCTCTCAACAGTATGGCATTTCCCTGGCAACTATAATTATACCACTCTAGCAAGCTCCCTCCAAAAGATGGCTAAGCCTCAGAGCTACTGTTAACACTTTTCTTTTAAGTTCTAGAAATTGATTATTGACTGAGCAACTTCAGACTCCTCCTGGCCTTTACCTTTTCTTACTGAAGACTTTGTAAATGCATGTACACAAAGCAGAGCCATTTTTTAAAATAATAATTTTATTTTTTAAACAGAGCCATTTTTGACATAAAGTGCCATAATGGCTTCCAGACATCTTCTCTAAGGGGATTTGTATTTTCAGTGAGGAGACTGAAGAAGACGATACTTAACCCAGAAAATTTATGCTCAGTGAAATTTGAAGTACTCTGCCACTAGAGTGGCAATGTATTTTTAGTCAGGGGCCCTTCCAGGGATTCTTTACAGAATAATCTATAATTTTGATTATTTTACCATTTCTTTGGAGTGACTAGTTTTTGCTTTTCCCTGTTTCAGTGCCCCCACCACCCAGTTCAGGGAATGAGCAGCACTCGTCGGCCTCCATCTTTGAGCACGTGGACAGGATTTCCCGCTCCTCAGAGGCTAGTCGGCGGGTCCCCAGTAAGATCCAGTTGATTGCCATGCAGCCAATCCCAGCACTGCCAGTTCAGCATCCCATACTGGCTGACCGAGTGGCAGAAACCAACAAAATCAACAAAGAGGTATTTGTTCTTATTAAAAAGTGTGTTAATAAAAATCTTAAATTCTGATTTGGTCAGGGCTTGAAGATGAATGAAAGTTCCAGTGACAGAAGGTTACTAGAGGTATGCTGACAAGTGTTCTTAACTCTACATATTAAACTTTTTTTTTTTTTTTTAGATGAGCTGCTGTTGAAGGACATTGTTAGCCTCATTAGAGATGTGCAGAAAGGAGTTAACCTAACAGGACTGAGACTCTGATCCTTAGAAAGGCAGTGCAAGGTTTTCCCCTGGCTGGCTGGGAACTTGGATTTCAGGAGTGTTCCCACCACTTCTAGAACTGCTAAGAGGGACTCACTGTGCCTAGACTGCTTTTACAAACAATATGATTATTTCCCTCTGGGAGCCTGGAATTTCCTTCTGGGAGCCAGGCAGGTGGTACCCACATGACTAGACTCCAACAAAAGCCCTGGATACTGAGTCTAATGAGACTCCCTGGTAGATAGTTTCCATATGTAGTCACAACTCATTGCTGGAGGAATTGTTTCCTGTGTAGCTTCCCTGGCAGAGGGCTCTTAGGAGCTTGTGCCTGGTTTCCTCTGGGCTTCACCCCATGTGCCTTTTCCCCTTGCTGATTTTGCTTTATATCCTTTCGCCGTAATAAATTTGGCCATAACTACTATATGCCAAGTTCTGTGAGAGTCCTCCCAGTGAATCACTGCACTTGGGAGTGGTTTGGGGGAGCCCTGACACAGCATACTTTGTGGTCCCTACTAGGTCTTTACTCCAGTGAATCCTGGAAGAGTGGGCTGGCTCTGCTTTCCTGTCACCACTTCTCAGGAGCCCTAGCCCTGCATGGCCCCAATCCTAGACTTCTCTCCATCAGTTTCATGGTACTTGTGCTTGTAGACCCGCCATATGTAAGCACCCTGGAGTGGGTTTTCCATCTGGTGGAAAGAAAGAGGAGAATGCAGTCACCAGGCCCGTGGCCTCCTCTAGGCTCCAGCTGGAGGGCACAAGTCAGCGTTCTTTTCTTTCAGTGTCTTTTTTAATGTGGTATTTGATACACGGGTACAGGTATAGGTAACATATATGTTGATTATAAGGCATAATAATAAGGTGAAAATCCGTGCCCCTACCACCCAACTTAAGATCTAGAATATTACCAATGCTGTTGTGCCTACCTGTGCGCTTCACACATCTAAACTTAAAGGAAGCCCTTACGTTTTCTTAGTAAGAGGTTCTCGTGGAAATTCCAAGCATATCTTGTCCCTCTGTAAGGAACTCATATGCCTTAAAGAACAATTAGCGCCTGATAGAGTAAGAGGGACTCTTAATCCTGCTGCTGGTGGATGACCAAGAACCTCATGCAGCTGGCCGCCTCAGACAATCTCAAGGAGCACACAGCTGCGGTCCCCTGTGGCATTGCCAGTAAAATGACATCTTACCTTGGGCTGTGGGTCCTGCTCTTTTCTTCCCAATCAGATTCTGATTCTGGTTCTTGGCATGGTTGTGCCTGCACCTTAAATCCTCTTCCCACGTCCCTCTCATGTCTTCAGACCCGACCCATGCTTCAAGACCTGGTTCTGGTCCCATTAGCCAGCGATGACATGTTTCCATGTTTGCGGATGCCTCCAACTCAGGGAGGTCTCATGCCAGAGCACTTGTTTTGGTAATAGGAGGTAATTATCAGTAAAGGGGCAGTCTGCTGTACAATGCACATATTTTCTTTGAATCTGTCATTCCTTTTTTAATCCCTTTTTTATCGTGGTAGCATGCACAACAAAACTTGCCATTTTTAAGTGCACAATTCAGTGGTTTTAATTAGATTTACAGTGTTGTGGTGCCATCACCACAACTTCTTTCATCCCCTTAACAGAAACTTTGTACCCATTGAGCAATGATCATATTTTTCTTACTCAGATACAGACTGCTCTGCGGCATAAGTCAGAGATCGAACATCATCGAAACAAGATCCGGCTCCGTGCCAAGCGCCGCGGGCACTACGAGTTCCCAGTGGTGGACGACCTGTCCTCAGGCGACACCAAGGAGCGTCACCGGGTGTATCGCCGGGCGCAGATGCAGATTGACAAGATCCTGGATCCCACGGCCAGTGTGCCCTCCGTGTTCATAGAGCCCAGGAAGAGGTGGGGTGGGGTCCAGGCGGCGGAGGTGGGGCTGGGCGGGGCTGCCTCGACCTCCCTGTGTCTCTAGTGACCCACAGAAGCAGATTGAGCCGCCCTCTGCTCTCGGATTACCTGTGTTGAAAAAGCCTCGCACATCTTTAACCGAAAAGTCTCTGAAAATCAGTTAAAGAGGTTTGCCCACAGCATAGCTGTGCGGGTTACCAGGAGAACTTTTTTCTAGCTTCAGTCCTCATGGTGACTGCTTGCAGTCTCTCTCAATCTCCAGGAGCCTCGGATTTAATTTGCTTCCTTAAATTCAACATATCTGAAGTTGTATTCATCCTTTCCTTCTCAAGCCAGCTCTTCTGGTAGCTTCCTTGGCTCTCACTCTCTTTCATCTCCTATTTTCATCTTCTTTATTTAGGCACCCAGGTTTTAGAGCCTGGTTTCTCTCTTCCCCCTCCCTGCCCAGCGGGCCTGAGAGTCTTGGGCCTGACCTTCCCCAGACCCCCGCCTCCTACCTTGGATCCGTTCTGTTTACATTGCTCTCAGGTAGTCTTTCTTTTGCTTCCTGCCACAGGGGAATCTACACCTCCGTGGCCGGCAGGGCCCTACCTCTGCAGTCCATTCTGTTTTCCGCACCACCGCACCACAGACAGGGCCTCCCCTCCAGTAGATAGTCACCTCACAGTCACCTCCTTGTCCCCCAGACATTCTGTCTGTGTGTCCGCATCCCCGTTTGCGGCTCCTGGTGTGCTTGTACCTGCATATTATACCGTCTTCCCACCTCCCTCCCGTGTCTTCGAGACCTGGTGCAGGTCCCATCTAGCCAGTGATGATATGATTAGCTCGTGATGACCTCTCTCTTTTCTGAGTGTCTGTATAACTGAAATATGCCGTGATTGTACGTTGCCTTGTATTGTTCTCCTTATTCCACGTGTGCTGGTATCATCTGTCCAGGTAGACTGTGAGCTTCCTTAGAGCCAGGGCTGTGCCTTACGCTTTGTTTATATCCTGTGGAGTGTTTAATACAGTGACCAGCACATCCTGGCTACTCAGAAAATACTTAGTGTTTAGGTAATAAGCCAGTGTCAAGAAGGTTTCTTTCCTGTGACGAGAACTCCTTTTCTTTTTTTTTCCTGGCAGTTCGCGGTTAAAACGTTCTCCCAAGCCGCGCCGGAAACACCAGGTCAACGGCTGCCCTGCCGATGCCGAGAAGGACAGACTCATTACTACGGACAGTGACGGCACCTACAAAAGGCCTCCCGGTGTCCACAACTCTGCCTATATTGGATGCCCCGTGCGTAGTGCTTTCTCCTACTTCTGTAACCAGCTTCGGGTGGCTCTTAGGAGATGCACCAGTGGGAGAGGAGAATGAACAGTGGTTGATGCCCAGTGGCTTTGCCACACGCTGACATTCCAGGGCCAGCTGGGTTGTGAGGTGGATGGGGTGGGGGGTTGGCTCCCGATTGGAGACTCAAGTCGTGTAAAGCAGGGGGCTGCTGATACCTCTGGAAACATACTCCATGTTTTACCTTTTCTGAATTCAAGTCCTGTCCTCTCAGGCTTCAGAATGAGCACTTCTTGGGGTTCACTGGAAAAGAGAGAAACATCCAGAAGGTTCTCCTCCCTGACCCTCTGGCTCAGAGGGCTGTTTGGGTTTTTTAGTGGCAAGATGAGGGTCTAGGGTTTTCTTCCCCTTCCGACCCAAAGATATTATGTTTGCTAATACATTTTTTATTTTTATGGACAAAAGATAGGACTTAATGGAAATTAAGAAATAAGTAATTCAACTTTTTTTCCACAGAAAGGATCACAGAGTTGCTTGAAATATTAAAGGCAGGCATTGAAAGCTTTAAGACGTGCACATACACACAGACCCCATTGAATAGGGAATAAGAGCAAGCCCCACTATGGAGCCGTGAAAAATACAAAGGCAAATTTGTACAAATATGAATACCCAAAGACAAACACACAAATCCCCAACCCCCATCAGAAAGGGAGAGCCAGCTGCAGCGACCTCTGGCAGGGCTGGGGAAGCACAGTAAGCCCTGAAGCCCTGTGCCAGGGGTGCAGCGCCCTTTCCTCCTTCTGGAGGCAAACTCACAGAAGCTCTTCTTGTTTAGAGAGAAACTGTATTTAGCAAAATACCCATCCTTAGAAAAGTGATTTGTGATGTACATGATAACTTTAGAAAGTGCTTATACAACCAGCTGTTTCTTATTTGAGGTTTGTGGTTTTCTCCTAAATTATACAAGTAAATAGCACTGAAAGACAGTAAATATAAATATACAAATGTGCCAAACATCATACTGACATTAAGTCTAAATATAATCATGATCCTCTGAAAGAATCAGGCTTTTCCTTGAGAGTGACCAACTTACAATATTTCTAGTGACCAAAAGACAGACTGTGACCTTCATAACCTACTCATGAGGACTGGTGTCATTCCAGACAGTTGGAAGGTCTATGAACTAGACTACTCTCCTCAGTAGAATTAACTGAGTAGTTTCTGTTACATTCCAAATGGTGTGCTCCTGAGCTAGAGGACATATCGCTGGCTGTCCTTACAGTAGGTGGTGCTCTTGTGCTGCTGTCGAGGTTTTGGAAAGGCTTATTGCCACTACATCTCTGGTGTTGGGCTTGATCTGGAGAAAGCTGGACCCTGGGCTCCTGAAGATAAGTCAGCTGAGGCATGCTTTTTGTCTTTGTCTCATGCAGGGCCTTGTAGACCCTGCTGTGTGAAACTACTGTGTGGAAAGAAGGGGGAGCACTCCTCCTTCCCGCTTCCCGTCTCTACCCAGCCTGGCTCATTCTCTCCAGCTTATCTGTAGGAGAGTCTTTTTGTTCTCCTGCTCCTTTTTCTTAATAGCCCTGTGTTCTGTCATCCAATGCCATTGAGTTTTGTATGGGGAATAACCTGTTGTCCCCCTTGTTCTCATTTGCCTCCACCCATCAGGCTGGGTGGCCTGAACCATCCTTATTTTCTTAGCAGGAAGTGCAGAGGGTAGAAAGAATCCCTTTCTGGAGACTACCACTGTCAGTCTGCTGCTTTGTCACCAATGACTCCTGTTTCAAAGAGCCCCTAAAATGAAAATCTCCCTCAGATGGGCTTATATTTTGCTTTCTCTCCCTAAAAATTCTGAACCATATACTTTCAAAGATAACACCTTACTTGGAACTCACCCTTTTTAAGGTAGTTTTGGATCTTCAGGGTCATACTAGCATGTAATAATTTTTTTTTTTCTTGAATTTTCCACTTTCCCTTCAAAATATCTTCTTGAAGGCTGTGTTCTCCTAAGGCAAAGGAAATATTCCTGAGTTCCTCATAATTAGGGTTACCATTATAATTCCCACCCCCGCAAATTGTGTCCCTCAGGCCTAAAAATGCTGCCTGTTTTTGTAAATAAGGTTTTATTGAAACAGTCATGCCCATTTGTTGGCATATTGCCTACAGCAGCTGAATTACTGCAACAACAGAGTTGAGTAGATGCCAGAGACTGTATGACCTGCAAAGTTTAAAATATTTACTGCCTTAACCTTTGCAGAAACAGTTTGTCAATCCCTGATAGATTTATCATCCAAATCAGAACACTTGTGACAGTGAAAGGGGACACAATTATTATGCTGGGGCAGCAGGCATAAATTGGGGTTGTCCTGAACAAACCAGGGTGTATGATCATCCTCTTCTATCTACAGATAGAAGAGGCTGTAAAATAGGAACCAGAATATGTTCTCTGATGACTAAAGGTGAAAATGTTCATATGAATTTCTGAAGAGTGGTGGATGAACATATTTATGTACAAAGGAAACAGCACTGAATAATACCAGTTATCAGACTGGGGTTCAAGAGAATAGAATTGAACTGAGAGGGTTGCCGAAGAACGCCATCTGCTGGCGGACCAAGGAAGTGCATGTGAGGAAATTATAAGTTAATAACTACGGAGCAGATGTGGCTCAAGCAGTTGAGTGCCCGCCTCCCACATGGGAGGTCCCAGGTTTGGTTCCTGGTGCCTCCTAAAGAAGACAAACAATGAGCAGACAACTAGCAAAAACAAACAAGCAGGGAGCAGATGTGGCTCAGTTGAGCGCCTGCCTCCCACATGGGAAGTCCCGGCTTCAGTTCCCAGTGCCTCTTAAAGAAAAAAAACAAGCAAACAGACAATGAGCAAAAATAATGAGCAAAAATAAAAAACAATGAGCAAACAGACTAGGGAGCCATCTTGGAGGGGGTAGTAAATAAATAAGAGAGGTTTTTCCTGCCCTTTACAGCCTCCCTCCCCAAGGCCCTTGGAAGCGAGTCTACAACCCATTACTGGGTCGAGGGCCCAGATTTGAGCAACTAACAGGGACAGTCCTAAAGACCCAGATCAGGTTAAACCAAGAATCAAAGAACAGCAATAACACACAGCCTCTTGCCACTAAATCTCTATGAAAGAGAGAGAGATTGAGCATCTGAGTAAACTCGCCATCCTAATCAGATGTCTAGACATCAGCAAAAAATTACAAACCATAGTAAGAAAATGGAAGAAATGGCCCAAGAAAAGGAATATATCAAAGCCCCAGAAGAGACACAGGATTTGAGACAACTAATCCCCGAGATGCATACAAATTTCCAGAATCAAATTAATGAGTTGAAAGACAATATGACTAAAGAGATAAAGGACATTAAGATGACACTGAGGGACCTTACTTTGGAATATATGCTCCCCAATGTAACAGAGTTAAACTCATTTATAATTTCCCTACACGGGGCTCTTCTGCCCCTTTTATTTGAATCTATAATTAGCACTATGCTTGTTAAATATGTCCCAGATACTTAATTCTTTGGTCTGTTCATATGCTGGTTGAGCCCTGAATCTCAGCAGAGTTGCAACACCTACTCTCTAGTTCATCGGACTCACCCTGGACAACTATCAAAAGGATGATGATAGACAACACCCATCCCAAAAAAACAAAGAATATTTACAACTGCGAGCAAGACAGTTCCATCCATCTGCCCCATGGGATCTAAGCCCTCTTTCATCAGAAACAGAGTGGGCATCACCATCCCCAAATCCTCAAGATTGAGGAATGAACAAACATGAGTGGGGAATGCTACTATGGACTAAAGTAGACATTTTATTCTAGCAATGGAAGAACTTTTATCATTGCTATAAAGGCAGTGGCCACCAGAGGTTCTGAGGGATGGGAAAGGGAAGAATAGGTGTAACACAGGGCATTTCTGGGACATTGGAATTGTCCTGCATGACAATTCCAGGCCGTTATAGATTTTGTCAAAACCTGTAAAATTGTGCAGTGCAAAGTGTAAATATAATATAAACTATAGACCATAGTTAGTAGCAATGCTTCAATATGTGTTCATCAATTGTAACAAACATACCACACTAACGAAAGATGTTGTTCATAGGGGAAAGTGTGGGAGGGGGAGGGGGTGGGGTATATGGGAATCCTCTATTTTTTTGATGTAACCTTTATTTAATCAGAAGCTTCTTTAAAAAAAATTTTTTTTTGTTTTTAAAAGAAGACAGTGAGCACAAAGAAGAATTTGAAAACCTGAGGTAGAAAAGTAACAGAACTCATGGGAATGAGAGACATGATAGGTGAGATAAAAAACACATTAGAGGCATACAACAGCAGACTCGAAATGATAGAAGAAAGAATAAGTGATACAGAAGACAGAACAGCTGAAATTGAAGAGAGAAAAGAATGGAAAAAATTGAGCAGGATCTCAGGGAGTTGAATGATAACACAAAATGTAACAACATACATGTCTTGGGTGTTCCAGAAGGAAAAGAGAAGGGAAAAGGGGCAGAAAGAGTATTTGAGGAAATAATGGCTGAAAATTATCCAACTCGCACGAAAGAAATGAACTTTCATGTCCAAGAAGAGCAGCGTACTCCAATCAGAATAAATGCAAATAGACCTGTTGCAAGACACATACTACTCAGAATGTTAAATGTCAAAGATTAAGAGAAAATTCTGAGAGCAGCAAGGGAAAAGGAAACCATCACATACAAGGGACTCCCAGTGAGACTAAGTACAGATTTCTCATCAGAAACCATGGAGGTGAGAAGACAGTGGTATGATACAATTAGGATACTGAAAGAAAAATTGCCAGCTGAGAATTCTTTATCCAGCAAAATTGTTCTTCAAATATGAAGGTGAGTTTAAAATATTCATAAATGAACAGAAACTAAGAGAGTTCATAAAAAAGAATCCATCTTTGCAGGAAATATTAAAGGGATCCTTACAGCTTGAAAGAAAAAGACAGGAGAGGGGGCTCAGAGGAAAGTATAGAAGACAAGAATAGCAGAAAGGATAACCAAAAGAGTAAAAAGACAGATGAAAATAAGATATGACATATGAAAACCAAAGAATAAAATGGTAGAAGAAACATTTTCTAGACAGTTGGCCAAGATTAAGTTTTTCTTTGTAGTAGACATACTGGTCCAAACAGTTATGGGAATGTCTTCCTTGAGTAGAGTGATGCAACCAGCTGAGTCAAAGCAGCAGCATTCTGGACAAATGGAGTCCATCCTTCCTGACGGAGTGACTATGGTCACCAGCCCCTTGTGCAGAACTGCTTCTCTTCAGGGTTTCACATGCAGTGACTGTGATATTTGGGATTATGGAGCCACTGAGACCAGAAAGCACTCTTCTTCCATTGATTCCCTATTTTGGCCTCTTGGGATTCACCCAGTACACTTTTGGCAAGATTTTGCTCATAAAGCAGTATCAGGAAATAAGGTTTAAAAGAAAAAAAATCTTAATCCAATGTTACTTATATTCCTGCCTCTTAAGTAGTGGGTATAGAACATAGTTTAAACCTTTTTTTCCTGACTCATGTCATACAGAGATACCTCAATTTTAAAGGCAAAAGATTTCTGAATAAATAGTTGCTGCTATTTACTATATTAATAGTTGTTGAATTGTTTATACACATGTACACATATAATTGTAACATCATGGTGGCTTTGAAATCTTTTGGGAGGATGTAGAGCTTTTTTTCCTATTGTTAATACTCGGTAGACTACTTTTTGATTCCTATAGCTAAGGAAAGTGACTTGGTTTTTTAGTATATAGACTTTGAGACATCTCTTTTGGCCTTTTAAGGGTTTTTAAAAAAAATGTATACTAACAGGTACTTCACTACATTTCAGATCATTGAGTGTTGCTGGACAAATGACTTCTGAATATTTTTCCTTTCTTTCCTCAGTTCAAGCTTTTTGTTCTCCTATAATGTAATATGCATTCCTCAGTTGCCATTTTTTAATTTTTAAGGAGAACCTTTTCCTCCATGTCAGTGCAGATGGTTAAGTACCATTTTGGTCCTAGAGTTTCATTTTAGGGTCACCACAGAAGCTCTTGTCTGATTCTTAAATTTGGCATTTCCTCCCTGTAGTCTGATCCTGACCTTCCAGCAGATGTGCAGACACCATCCTCAGAGCTAGGAAGGTACCCGGGCTTGCCCTTCCCATCCTCCCAGTACATTCCACCCCAGCCGTCCATCGAGGAGGCACGTCAGACCATGCACTCCCTCCTGGATGATGCCTTTGCCCTCGTGGCTCCCAGCACCCAGCCAGCCAGCGCCGTGGGTGCAGGCCCTGGGGTTCCAGCCAGCCTGCCGGTGAACAGCACCCCGTCTCGGGAAGAGAGACGAGCCACCCAGTGGGGGTCCTTCTACAGCCCTGCTCAGACGGCGAACAGCCCATGCAGTGTAAGTGTTGGACTTCTGGAGTTCTCTTGTGGGCAAGATTTTGGAGTTTCATTGCCTGACTGTTTTACTTTCAGAATCCTTGCACACTCTGATTGCATGTGATAAGAATTAAAGCCTGAATGATGGGTTTTAGTTTGAATTATCTTCTACTAAGTTAAATTTTTTTTTTTTCCTAAGTTAATTTTTAATGTTGGAAGCAGTCTTTTTATGCAGCTTTGTTTGTTGAAGAATGCGGCTGGGAGAAGTAGGGTTTTATGGAAGCATCTTTCTGGGTTCTTCACAATTTTGTAACTGCGAAACCATACTCATTGATGTCTACGTAAAGGTGCAGCTTAGAATGTGCTCTGTACAACCACCTGAGCACTGGAAGCCCTTGAGGCTCTGGAAGTGGAGGCAGCCGGTCCACAACCAGGCAGAGAATCATTTGCAAATATCAAGCTTCATCTTGGGAGTTGACGTTCCAGCATTTCATCTACCTGTACTATCTTTTCTCTTTTTCATAGTTCATTCCTTTCAGATGTGCCTTCTCAAGACATGGAAAAGAAGTAAACTTAATGAAGTCACACTGTTTTCTGCTGATTACAGATGAAATGTTTGGACTATGAAAGATATGATTCTGAAGAGAAATTACTAGGTGACTGTATTAGTCAGGGTTCTCCAGAGAAGCTGAATCATCAGACCAACAGGGTGTGTGTTTGTGTGCATGTGGAGCAGGTTGATATACGTGGTGCATCGTGGGAACCCAGGCACAAGAGAAACTTTCAGCAAATGGCCACTTTATTACTTACACAGCATAAAAGGTCCAAAAGAGCAGGGGAGATCTCACTGTGGCTGGTCTCCTGGGGAGCAACTGCTCTGATCAGGGTCAGTGGGTGGCAGCTCCACATGCCCCACTTTGCATCAGAGAGGAGAGATCCTGTGCTGTTTGAGTGTTGAGTATTTATATAGTCCCGGGGGAGGGGGCCTGCTGTTGAGGATTCTAGCCCTGGAAAGCTTCTGGGGCTGTTTACCCAGTCTCTGGGCCTTTTCATTAGACCTCACGTCTCAGCAGGGCTGCTGAATGGAAACAGATTGAAACATCTGCACACAATAGAAAAAGAGGTGGGGGTGGACTAGGGCTGGGAGATGGTTACTAAGAATGTGTCTGTGACTTCCCCAGCACTGTGTGTGTGTGTGTGTGTGTGTGTGTATTTGTTTGTTTATTTTAAAGAATTGCCTTACGCAATTGTGGAGTCTGGCAAGTCTGTCCATAAGGCAGGTTGGAGGCTGAAAACTCCAGGAGGAGCGATGTTAAAGTCTTTACTCTGACTCTGTAGGGGAGACCATGGAGGATTGGAGAGTGTAGTCTCAAGGCAGAATTGCTTGTGATTCTTGAAACCCTCAGTTCCCTCTTTTAAGGCCTCCAGCTGATTGGATGAGGTCTATCCACCCTACTGATGGGTAGTCTCCTTTACTTGAAGGCAACTAATTGTAGATGCTAATCCCATCTATGAAATACCTCCATAGTAACAGCTAGGCCAGTGGTTGATCAAACAAGTGGACAGCGTAACCTAGCCAAGATGACACATAAAATTAACCATCACAGTCACCATTTAAATTTGTTCTTCAGAGAATGTTTATACTGGATTACTCTCAATTTCTTACCAATGGTAGGGTGAAATTGGGTGGCAATAAACATATGTTAAAAGAGTTTTTATCTCTGTCATTGCCTGAAAATTTCAGGCTCTCAGTAATTGTTTCCTTCAAGGCTTGGTAGGTACCATATCTGCAGGGTGGATAACTGTTACCATGTGGGAGAAAAGATACCATTCAATCTAGTCATTATTTTTAAAAATTTTAAATTATAGCTTTTTAAAAACAGTAAATATTAATAAACCAAATAAATATTGAACTTCTTCATAAATTACAACTGATGTTTTAAACCTTTAAGGAAATGGATGATATAGAACAAAACTCATTGATAAAATGAATGTGGCTATAGCTGCCACCTATTCACTTAAAGCTTTTTTTCATTTGTTCATTCATTCAAATATATTTAAGGAGCACCTACTTTGTTCTGGGTACTTTGGTAGGTATTAGGGTACAGTGGTGCACAATGTGGAGTCCCTGTTCTCCAGCTTTTACATTCCATTGGGGGATAAATGGGCAATTAAAGCAGTAATTCTCATACAGTGTGGTGGTCGGTGCTGTGGTGGGGGGAAAGTGTGTGGGAGGCCTGAACAAAATATGTAGGTTTTCATGACATTGGACATTAGGCCACAACGACAGGGCTTCCCAAGAAACAGGAAACATGAGATGAGCCCTATAGTTGTCCCATCTTACTGTCTGGAGAGTTTATAGCCACATTGCAGGGAGGGGGACCCCAGAGCTCAGTGGTCTCCTTGAATTGAGGAGACAGAGCTAGGAGTCTGGAGAGGCTGAGGCAGCTGGGGTTCTCAGTAGAGAGTATAGGAAAGCAGAGAAATGCAAAAAGCGAGAACTCCAAATATCTTCAGAAAGTCTTCAGCCGAGGACTGATCTGTACAAGGGTATGAGGAAAGTGCCCAAGCCTGGGGAAAGAACAGTCCACAAATATTAGGGAGAACAGTCCTTATTGCTCACATAGGCCTGGGATTAAGTTCCTTTCCCACCAGCCTGAGTGGGAAGAACCTCATAATTCAGGAAGCATCAGTAGTAGGACAAAATTTAACCCAGATTAAAAGCCACTCTGGTCTGCATAAAAAGCATAAAAGTAAGACTTGCACCCAAACAAAGCCAAAGAATATTTATAGTAAAACAAAATTATACCTCATCAAACAAAGTAAAATGAACAATGCCTGGTGTTTTAGTCAGCCAAAGGGCTGCTGATGCAAAGTACCAGAAATCTGTTGGTTTTCATAAAGGGTATTTATTTGGGGTAAAAGCTTACAGTTACAAGGCCCTAAAGGGTCCACCTCAAGGTTGGTTTCTCACCCAAAGTCATTTGCCATGTATTGAAGCAAGATGGCAGGGGATGTCTGCAAAGGTTCAGCCTGCCTTTTTCCTCTTAAGGCTCTGTGGTCCCAGCTCCTTCCAATCTCAGCTATAGGCTGGAGAGCTCTACTGTCTTCCTGGGGCTTCCTCAGCACTGCAAACTATCAGGCAAAAGGCTCATCTCTCTGCTGTGTCTATGGAGCTGTCTCTCTTCCTCTGTGTATCTTTTTCTGTGTATCTACTTCTGTGTTCTTGATTGAGCATTCATTTATATAGTCCACCAAGGGGGCAGGGACTCAACCTTGCATGCCCTAATGATGTTGTCTAATCAACATCATTGATTTAATCTTGATTTAATCAAGTAAACATGTCTTTGAATTTAAATCAATCAAAGGGTGTCAAATTGGTCAGAGGAACAGACCAATTTACAAACATAATCAATATCTCTTTTTGAAGTTCATAAATCATATCAAACTCCCACACCTGGCATCTAACCAAACCAGGCATGGCATTTATATTATTTGAATAAGTGATGTTTCAGTTTCCAGGAATATTTTTAAAAGGGGAGAAACTAAAAAAAACTGAAGACTAGAATACCTTAGTCTTTAAGGTAGCACCTGATAACTTTAAAATGCAGATGCACACACACATGCCCCTTAGTTAATTTGTGCCATATGTGAGGAGGTTAATTATAGTAGCTTTATTCTTTATTTTCTGTGTTCTGAAAATATGCTTTTTACATTTGAATGAATAAGTATATTTTAACTTGTTTTACTAATTCTCGAGGATAAAAAGTTAAATTTTACTGACTCTAATAGCAGGTAAATCTCATTAAATTCAAACTTACTCAGGTTTTCTATCCTTTGCCTCTATATTTAAGAAAATATGGAGGGAGCAGGTGTGGCTCAAGCAGTTAAGCACCTGTTTCCCACATAGGAGGTCCCAGGTTTGGTTCCCGGTGCCTCCTAAAAAAAAAGAACAAAAACAAAGAACAAGCAAAATAAATGAAAAAACCAACTCAGGGGAGCTGATGTGACTCAGTGGTTGAGTGTCGGTTTTCTACATACGGGGTTTCAGGTTTAATCCCTGGCCCCCAATATGAGAGAGAGAGAGAGAGAGGGAGAGAGAGAGAGAGAGAGAGAATATGAAATGCTTGCCAGGGAAATATGTAAAAATATATTTTAAAAATTGCAAATACAATTTTTAAAAACCAAATATAAATAAACCAATTTTACAAACTTAAAAAAAACAAACAAAAGAAAAACTAGCCAGACAAACAAAGAAGCTGGAAAATACAACCCATAAAAAGGATAAAAATTAGACAAAGATATTAAAAGCATTATTGTAGTGAGTTCCATATATTCAAGAAGCTAGAGGAAAGATTGAACATGTTAATTAAAGGCATCGAGGGAGGTGGGTGTGGCTCAATGG
>JAQZBX010030004.1:0-27015 GCA_029593785.1 Cabassous unicinctus
GCATGGCGACAGGTCCCACTGAACAAGACACACGTGAGGGGAAGCGGGTGTGGCTCAATGGATAGGGCTCCCGTTTACCATGTGGGAGGCCCCGGGTTGTGAGGGCAGGCAGGCCGGCCCCCGCGGCGCGGTGGGCTGATGCAGCGGGACCTCGCAGCAGGGGGGAGATGAGCAGACGCGGAAGAAACACACAGCAAATGGACACAGCAAATGCAAGCAGCGAGGGGGGCGATAAATAAATAAATAAATAAATCTTAAAAAAAAAAGACACACGTGAGCCCAAAGCAAACAGGCCTGGAAGTGACTTCTGAAACAAGCATACCAATGGCAGCTTGTGGAGAGATTTATGGGAGTAAAAGGAACACCCACAAAACAAGCGTGACAATTAGTGGGGTACAATACAGTGAGAGCGCAAAACCAGGTCAAAAGCAGACAACTCAGAGAAAGACACTCACCTGCCGGTGATGGCCTGGAGGGCCTCCCCGCACTGAGACAGTGCCGGCAGCAGACCCCGCGTGCTTCTGGAGGCGGACGCGTAACAGGCCGCCGGCCCAGCCCCCTTCCTGTCACTGCTATGAGAAGACCCAGGCCGAGGTGTGTTTTCTCCACCGAAGGACAAAATCTCTAGTAAGTCTCTGCCATAGACAGGAACACGGGCGCAGCGCCGCTCGTTGACAGCATAGAGTTGGTCCAACCGTTCCCTCAGGAGCCTGTTCTTCTCCTCCTTTATCCAAGACAGTGATGAGAAAAAGGGTGTTGAAAACAACACGCCAAGTTTTTGTCTCCACAAAACAATCTGGGGTCCCTCATGCATGGTGACCTTTCTGCAAAGAGTCCACCTAAAGGTACATGGCTCTTTGTTCTACAGAAAATGGTGACATAAATAAAGTAGAAGAAAACGAGTGTCGTTTCCTTGCCAATGCAAAAAAGCATTTTTTGAGACATGGGTTAAAATTTTTAATATCTAAGGAGATTTTGAGAATAAGAAATGGAAAGAAGATTTTTGCACTCATAAAACCCAGTTTAATTTCCTTTATTAGGAAATGTATGCTTGTTAAATCAAAATTCTGCAGTTGAGAAAGGAAACGTATTTTTGGAGTCATATAATTTGATGAGAACTCACAGAAGCCTGTGAGTGCCAAGCCCGTACATCATCACGAGCTCCTGAGGAGCGCGGGGCTGCACGCGGGGTGCTCCGTGGAGGCAGCGCACCATACCTGGGTGGGCCCTCCCATGGGAGAGGCCGGTTTGGAGGTGGTCCCGGGGTCTCCTGCAGCCATGCTGTGAACTGCCACACGACTAGGAACCCCAACTACAAGGCAAAACGAGGGGTTGAGGAGGAGTGCCAACAACCCACACGGGTCATCCTGCTAACAAGCCAAAACGGCAACTCTTCAGTTTTCACGGCCCATTCTCTCTCATATTTGAGACCTAGACCTAGACCTGGAGTCACTAGACCTAGAAAACATTCACTAAATTAAGCTTGTGATTATTTAGAATTCTACCACCAAAAAATATTTCCTTTTCTCCAATGTACATATGCTAAACAACATTGTGGAGGAAAGAATTCAATTATATTTTCAAATAAAGGGACATTTTTGAATCACAGAATTAAGAGAATACTCCTCATTTGGGGCTGTCCAAAGTTTCCTCGCACTCTGACCCAGGGTTCCACATCCTCAGTGAAAACGCTGTGTGGGTGGTGGGCCCATCAGACCCTTAGGTGATGCTCGTTTTGGTCCCTGGGTCAAGGTGCTGTCTGATTCCTCTGCTGCACTGATGTCTTCCCCTTGCCTCTAGCAAGCAGGGTGCGTGGAAACAAGTTAAGGGCACACAAATGCCCTGCTCTGCATCCGACCTGACCCCCGCACGTGGGGCTCGCCAACGACTCCTATCTCCACCGGCCTTGACTCTGAGGGCTGCACCGTCACCAGGGTCCACCTCCAGCCCTGCACCCCCCGGGGTGCTCTCAGCACTCAGCTGTGAGCAAGAGCCTCCCTCTCCCCATGGAGCTCTCTGTCTATCCCTGGTGCGGAATCTTCGGTTCCTTTTGTTTGCAGTAGTTAATAATTTATTACTGTTCCTAGTTATTTGGGCACTGAAAGTGTCCCAAATTCGGCCACTGGGAGACCCGCTAAGCCGGCTCCTGTTTGGACACGCCCCCACCATTTTGCTTTTTACCATTTGTGTACTTTCTGGTCTTTGAGATGCTCCAGACACATCTTGTACCTTCCCTGCCGTCATCCTGACATATGCCGTTTCTGCAAAGGGCCTTGGTTTCTTTCAAAAATATTACTTAGTGAAAAATCTGTCACCTATGTGGATATCAGTCTTTAAAGTAAATTCATGTTCAATGAGAATGCTGTTAAAACTCCTAGTGTTAGTTCAAGCAGACATTCTCTGGAACACCATCCTCTACTCTGATCCGGAAAGAAGAACTGAAAGACGACACTTCCTGATTCACTGGGACACAGACAGCGAAAACCTACCTCTCTGCGCAAAAATGGATACAGACGCACAAATATCACAGTATTATAAAATCGGATACAGTGGTATGTACAAGAATAAATTAGCATAACCACGTTAGACTTATTTAGGAATAATTGGAATGGCTCAATATAAGAAAGCCAATTCATTCAACAATACTCATTATTGAAGGCCAAAGAATCATGCAAATATGTGTAATTACAGCTGCACAAAGTTCTTATGACAGAAAGGGCATTGTGAGAACACTTGCCCATGGGGTCCTGGCCTAGACTGGGGGTCAGGGAAGCACCCCAGGAGGGAGCATTTAGGTGGAAACCTCAAGGATGGCATGAGCTGCTCACAAGAGGAGGAGAGGAGCTGGCCCCACTCCTACCTGTGCACGTGAATGTGCAAAGGGCTCAAGCCGCAGGGGGGCGGAGCACTCTGAGGAGCGCCCGGAGGCTGGGGGGCCAAGGCCTCAGCAGAGGACAGCGGCACCGGCCACGCAGGCCCCGCCTCTGGAGACTGACCAGGGGAGCAGTGTCAAACCTGCACGGGGAAGCTACGTGTGGAGCGGGGGAACCTGGCCTGGCTGCCTGGTGCCCGGGGAAGGAGGGCAAGCAGAAGGAATCTGCTCTACGTGAGAGGTCAGCTCAGCCTGGCTCCCTGATCAACTGGGTGTGGAGGGGGAAGAGGATGAGCCCGGAAGTGCTGGAGTGAACACTGGGGGAGCCTCTCGGGAGGCTGCATCGTACAGGCTGCTTTCTATAAACAGGCAAACAGCTATGGAAACCGAAGGAAATGCCCTTAGCATGACAGACTATCCCACAGCGCCTGGTCACCTAACAGGCTAGCTACGTCTCCTCGATGTGCGCACAAAGGGCACGAGCATCAGGACAAAGAGCACAGTAGGTGTGCAGATTACAGGTGCTGAGCAGCACACCAAGCTGACCAGAGCTGTGCTTACTAAGCTCACAATAGGATGCATTTGGACACTGTCCTCATATAGTAAAATACAGAAAACCCTAAAACACGGTACTTGGGAAATTCTACAAAGGAGATGAGGTGTTATTCTACGTACTGAATGGCCAAAAAACCCCGCCATTCTTGACATGGACAGAAGGCCCTGCAGGGGTGGCTCATAGCTCCAGCCAGCATCCTCCCACCCCTAGGGCACACGTCTGCACCCCGCAGTGGCATCTGCTGCCAGGAGCCAGCACCTCCGTTTTACAGGTTTTTCCACACCTCCGGAATCAGCTCCATCTTGCGTCTGAGGAATTCCAGAACTAGTCCCTTGCTCTGAGGTCGCTGAGGCCCAGCTCTATTGTCAGGACTCCCACCAAGACCATCTCCCAAGTAGGGGGCAGTTTCCCAGCACAGTCAGGCAGCCCTAGCTCTCTGCAGAGAGGGTGAGCAGGACGGGAAGGGCTAGCAGGAGCATCCATTGTCTGCAAGCAAGTTAGCCCTCGAGGCTTCTCAAACCCCACGTCCCAGCACAACCCAGTTTCCACCTCAAAGCAGCTCCTCCCACACCTGCCCCACGTCTCCCCCACATCCTGCCCACCAGCTACCCCTATGCTATCCTCAGGATCCCAACTCCCCCCGTCTGTTCCCAGGGGAAATTCTAAGCACTTTCACTAAAGGCATTTGAAACATGGTTAAAATTTCTTGTGATTCCAAAAGTCTCTGGTTAGGGGGAAAAAGGAGAAAATGAATCCTAAATACAGTGGAGACTGGTTATATTATATTCAACTGATGTCTTTGAAAGCAAAACAGAAAAAGAAATCGTGATGACACCCACACACTGTGGAAACCAGAGGCCACCACAGCCCAACGTTCCGAGGCACAACAGTGAGACCCAAGCAAACGCGTTCTTGTCCAGTGCCTTAGGAGCACTGACAAGCAGAGAGAAGCTCCCCCTGCACACAGCACACTACCTGGTGGGGTCCCGGGTGCGGGGCTTGGGGCGCCGGCCGGGGGCTTGCTTCCCAGGGCGCTCAGCGCACCATGCGTGGCCCCTGCCTGGGACACAGTCTGCATCACCATGGGGCCCGGCGGTCGCAGGTACGGCTGCCCAGGGGCGGACACGATCTGGAGGACACTGCCTGCAAGTACATTTCCGCCAGGAAGCATCAGTCACGGCAACCATGTGTGCTAGGTCCAGATGGCACAACCACTCCCAAATGGTACAAAGGTAAACAAGTCGATAAATGGAAAAATGGAAAATCAAATATACTCAGAGTAGCAGAAACAAATAAAATTTAAGTTTAGTTATTTTGGGAAAAATGAAAATTTCTCATTTATGAATGAAAAATCGAGGAGAGCATGTCTATATTACTTAATGTCAAGATTCCCTGCAAGGCCTAATTCTAGGCAGGGGTCTGTCCTGGTGGTGCGAGGGGCATGCCAGTTCCAGGGGACGGACACCGCCCTGGAGCTTTCAGATCCGTGATGTACGGGTGGAGGAAAGAGAGAGCTCGGCCCAGCTGCCGACAGCTGTACTACCACTTCTTAACCAGCTTCCCTTCTTCCATCTTTTGTGTCAGTCTTTCCAATCTCTTTTACTCTGGGGGAATGCTTCTAGGTTTGTGCTCTACAAAACTTAGTGTCCACTCAACGAACGATACAATGGATGGCCCCTGCAAAAAGAATCCTGTGGGTCAAATTTCCAGAAATAAGGAACTGAACAAAATTCTGTGGGTCTGGCCACTGCAGGCCTCTGAGGCCTCCGCTCAGCTCCTCCCCAGCGTGACCTCCAGAGCTGAGGATATGGCCCTCCCCAGACACGGCCGACACCAGGACCTGTGGCCCTGCACTCGAGCTGCTAACACTACCTCTGGGGGCCTTCTCGGTGTAAGACAGTTTGGCCCCTAACCTAACACACGAGAAGCTAATGATTACCTGTAACTGGAGAGGGATTGAAATGACTAAATTGTTGCCATGTAGCCATTTGAGATTATTTTTGATGGGCCACTCAAATTTCATTCCCTCATTTTCTTCAAAAAAAAAACAACCAAAAACCCACCTACTAGATAAGCACACTGCTCTTAGCCGAAGGTCTGGGAGGTAAAATGAAAAAGGCTGTAGGTAAAAGAAAATAATTTCTCCTACATAAACTGTTAATCCTTTGACACTGTCAGGATAAGGAGCCTCACACTAAAATTAGAAAGCACCAAATATGCCTATTTTTATTTAAACAATAAGAAACTCTTTGCAAAGGACAGATTTTAATATATCAAACCCAGGCAACTGAGTGCTTTACATACGTTATCTCATTTGTCTTCTCAAAGCCTGTAAAAGATAAAAAGTCTCAATACCATTTACAGGTGAAGAAGAGGGAGCTTGGACCAGCGCCGTAACTCGCCCAAAGCCAGGTGATGGCTCCGGGGCTCACACCAGGATGGGCCGGCCCCAGGCCCCAGTGCTGCGTGCGGGCAGCCAGCTGAGGGCTGGCGCTCTGCTGTAGCTGGTGTCCTCGCCAGTGCGCCTGCGCATTTACCTTGGAGCTGCAGAGGCTGGCCGGCAGTGAGCTGTCGCAGCTGGTTATGGGACAAGGTGAACTTGTTCCCTTGGAACTGCAGCGTCACCGGCGTCTCCGGCTGAGCAACACGGCTCTGGGTCCCTGCTATGGATGCCAACTGGGCGATTTTTACTACCTCTCCACCTGTCAGAACGCAGAAGAGGGGAGTTACAAGTGCTCTGAGGGAAGTTTGAGATTGCTATACTGATGACATCTGTTGTGCAGAATGACCATCTATATTAAACTGAATTATTCTAGAAGCACTGATTGGGTATTGCTTTCTATTACTTAGAAAATACTTTCAAAGACAAGAGAACACCATGAAAAATTCCTATCAGATTCTATGGTGAATTTATTTAACTCTGGCATCAGAAGCAGCAGCAATCTCTCCACAGCACACGCGAGGCTCACATATTGACCCCTGAACAGCAGAGAGCTTTCAAAATGTGACAGAAGGGGCGTGTCCAACTTATCTCACAGAGAAAAATAAGATTATATCACTTGAAATATAGAAGGAATGAGTTAACTACCTTCAATTATACCTGAAAGCTTTTCAAAATTTGGAATGTACTTAAATATACAAATAAATCACACAAATGTAGTTTTAAAACATAAACTCTCACATTGACTTAAATTAGTAGGATTCGATCTATAACGTTTACTGTGAAAAAATGTGAAACTTATTCCTTAAAACATGTTTTTTGAAAACATAACTCAGGTGCAGTCACATGCACTAGACTCAAAAAGATAATCCCTACAGGCTACCACTGAACGACAGATCTACAAGGGTTTTAACCCCGTGGTTGATACTCGAGTCTCAATGCTTCTGCAAGAAAATCCACAGCAGAACCCTGAGGGCTGCTATGCAGACTCGCCAGCGAAAGGCTGGAAAAGGCTGGTCTGAAGATGCCTGTACTGCAGTGACCGTCACCAAGGGAGGGAAGCATGAAAAAGGGAGGCAGAGGTATGTGCAGAGAAATGTGGACCACGCGTTAGTCCTCCGCAGCGCAGAGAAAGTGGAGACAGAGCGAGGTGAAGGGTTATTCTGCTCCCTCTGCAGGACCTCCGAGCCAGACAGCAGCTCCGTGGGCACAGTCACACATCACTCGCACCCCAAGCAAGACAGCGTCTAACTCCGTGCAAACGCCCAGGGTGCGAGTGCTTGCCTTCCTCAGGGCCACGGCTTGGGACTATGGCTCTTTATTTCCGGCAAGGGAAGAAAGAGATTGAATGAGAGGAAATGAGTTTGAAAGCAGGGTCTCCCCACACCACTACTCTCTTTTCCGTCTTTTCCCAAAAGCCTCAACATTTGGTTATTCCAAGGAATAAAGTACTTGAGGTAGCACTTGAGAAATTATATAAT
This sequence comes from Cabassous unicinctus, assembly GCA_029593785.1. NCBI lineage: Eukaryota > Metazoa > Chordata > Mammalia > Cingulata > Chlamyphoridae > Cabassous > Cabassous unicinctus. Next base: position 7,350 of record JAQZBX010030004.1, read on the forward strand.
CCATAATTTTTTAAGTACGAAAACTTCCTACAACAGAATGATTAAGGGTATATATGCAATTTGGAAACACTCACTGCATTGGCCACAGTAAAAATTCTGCTATTGAAAAAATCAGTAAGACTGATATGCTTTAGTCATTAGGTTATCTCGAAGTTTCTCATTCCAGGTTTAAATTTGGTAATAAGCGAGAGGCTAAAAAAATCTGCTGGTTTTTGGAAACCTAAAGGCAGCTCACATGGTTGGCTGGGAAGCTACCTTTCCAAAAGCATTCGCTTCCTTTTATCACAACGTGCGCTGGTGCCACAAACCCTGGCCGACACCAGGAGTAAACGTATGAAGAACACACCAAAGCAGCACAGTGGGTGGCAGGAGGAGAGCAGAGCTGACCTTTGGGGAGCCAGGAGAAAGAACAACAGAAAGGAAGAGGAAAGAAGGGCCCTAGGTGCTGACCTCAGAGAGGTGCTGACCTCAGAGAGGCCCCGTCCTCCCTTCTTTCTATTTGATGGTGGAAATGAGAACACTGGCTAAAGGCAGAACTCAGGGTGCGGCATCAGGGGAGGCACAGGAGTGGACAGAAAGGCTCGTGAGACATTCCAGAGCGGGCAGCACGGCTGCCCTGGAGTGAGCAGACGGCGAGGCCACTTACTAGGCAGCCGGGCCTGGGCCTGGGAGGTGAGCACCAGCCTCTGGGGCAGCACACTCTGCTGGGCGGAGTGCGAGGGGGCCGGGGGCAGGGGCGGGGGCGGGCCGGGGGCCGGGGCCGGGGCCGGGGCCCGCGGCTTCGCAGGCTGGGCTGGGCTAGCTGCGGCGGCGAAGGCCGTGGCGGGCGGGTGTCTCGGAGCACTGGAGGAAGCCTGAGGTGTCTGAGGCTGGGCTGCTGCCGCTGCAATCAATAAGGCGGGTTTGTGCAAAGCGGTTAGAGCTTCTTAACAAAAGGCAACGTTTTAAACCCGAATTTTACAGAGATAAAAAGAACATTTCACACTATTTCTCAAAAGAAAAAAGGTCCAATATAGTTTACGGGGTGAGAGGAGTGCAATTTTATATCCTTTGATATTTTTAACTTTAAGCCAATCAGTACACTGAACAGTACATTTCTCAGAGTAAATAGGAAAATAATAGAAGTCAGCCCAATCAAACATTAAAATCAGCTGAAAACTACTTACTTCCCTAAACATAGAAAAACAGAAATAGAGCTTGTCATCCTATCTTACAAAGAACATTTGCAGCAGGGCAATTCTGGACATTGACTTTTATCTTTTTATCTTAGGTAAACATAACAGAATAATACTGAGGACCTACTTTGTTTAGAAGTTAAAATACTATTTTTATTACCTTTTCTGCCATTTAATCTTATCCCTCTTCCAAGTAAAGTCAACTTAAAATGATGGTACAATATGTAACAAGGACATACTTTTTCAGGTTTCTAAACAACCTGAATGTCCATTCGCCTCTATTAAAGCAAACGTTTCTGCCAAAGTACATCCTCATCACCAGATAAAATATTATTCAACCCAGAGTGAAAATTTTGGGATCAGAAAAAAAAAAAAATCCAGTTTAAAGAAATTTTAAACATCTAGAGCTGCTGTTGAGAAATACACGTGGCCCCTCCAGAGCCAGAGGGGATGGCAGTGTCGGGGCAAAGACAGACACCCTCCAGAGCGCTGAGGAACACGCCAGCAGGCCGCCTACCTTTTCCATCTGGGTTTGCAGAGAATGTGGCAATCGCGGGCCGTCCTCGAACCTGTCCCTGTGGAGTGACGGTGGCTGCGGCAGGGGTGGCCGTCCGGGGCGGGTGGGCGCTGGGGAAGGCCATGGTGCGGCCCTCCGGCTTCTGGCCGTACTGCACGGGCTGGAACAGCCTAGACGCCGCCGTCCAGGCAAGAGACACACAGAGCAGCACTGAGACGCGGCGAGCACAGCGGCTCGGCCGAGCCCTGTGGGGGACGGCGACCCGGGGTGGGCCCTGCTGAGGAGCCCCATGCCCCAGGACTGCAGCCTCAAAGAGGAGCGGGGGAAATGGAGCTCTAAAGACTGCTGGGAGCGGCGTCCCAGGAGCCCCGGGGGAGTTCCAGACAAGGCTTGGCACCCGGCAGGGGCACGTACACTCCTGACCACACAGGGGATGAGCGTTACTTTAATCTCCTAGTTTCTGTCTATGTGGACCAGGAGAAGCACACATTTGCCACGTGGAGTCTGGGATGCTCCCATTTAGACCAAGCGTGAGATTCACCTTACAGTTAGTGCAGGCAACGCCCAGAAACAGCCTCGCAAACGCGCTGGGGAGCCCACCCGCCAGGGACTCTTCCCAGCCCCGTCTTCCTTGAAGTTTATCTAGTGGAATGTGTTTTCTCTATATTTCCCTTACTTGGAAAACTGTGAATAGCAGGAATTCTGTATTTTTAACACAAGTCAAAACCTCTCTATATAAAGTAATAAGCAGACACAGCCAGCAAAGAGCCATTAAACGAAGGGGAAACCAGCAGTCAAGTGGCGGAGGCACTGAACCGAGGGCCACGGGCCCACAGGGGCCGCTGCTGGCTGTGTGGGCTCCCTGAGGGGGCAGGACGCTGCGGGTGCTGGTGATGGGGAGGACGCTTGCGCAGAGGCCCTGAGGAAGTAGAGACGTCTCCTGCTGAGCGTGGAATAAACTGGCAATAAGAAGGGACCACCACTTTGCAGAACCAGCACCTTAAACACTATACTGACATGGTCTTCTAAGACAGAATTTAGTGATTAATGTTTTCATGGAAAAACTGTTTTAAGGAACAGCCAAACAAGTACCCTGACGTCTTAGCTGTAGAAATAATTTGCTTAGCAAACAAATTTCTGCTAAACGAAACCAATGCAAAGAGCAACCGGCAGCAGCTACTTTAGTAGCTACTAAAGCCCTTCTCTAGGTGCTCTTGCTTCGTCTCCACACCACTCTGAAGGCTGGAGCTAACGCCATCCCTGGCAGAAAGGAACAGCTTCGAGGTGCCATGCCTTCCCGAGATTGTCCAGCTGGTAAGAGGAGGTTTCCCTTTTGTAATGAGGGTGGGCAAACCCAGCACCAGCCGCGAGACGGCAGCGAGTGTTTCCCAGGCTCTCTGAACTGCTGGAGTGGCGCCCTTCACCTGAATCACACACTTGTCGCCTGCAGAGCCCACGTGTCTAAAGGGTGGGATGACTGTGCCCAGGCCTCCACCCCCACCTCGCACTGTTGCCCACTTCCTTCCCTCGTCCTCAACAGTGCACGAGTGCACCTGTGCACAGCCCCGCCTGGGCGCTCGGGGCTTCCGAGTGCCCAAGCCAGGGGCACAGCCTTTGGCCCACAGCAGCCGCTATCACCTACCCACATGCTCCAAATCCAGGCACCACTCTTAGGCTGGGCCTCAGCTCAAGAGATGACAGAAGTTCCCTATCGTTTCGGGTTTCCTTCAGAAACCAGAGGAGCGTTACAGAGCATCCCTCCTACATGGCCAGGACTCGCTTATGTGGAATCAAAGGGAAGCGCCGAAGTGAGCAGCTCTCTTCGGAGAAGGCTGCTTCCCGCGTCTTCGTGGCCTGCTGCCTGAACAACGGCTTCTGCGGGACCCACCGGCGGCCTCGGGGTGGCAGCCGGGGCTGTGCGGCTCCCAGGCATGCCAACAGGGAAGAACCCGCTGCCACAGGCAGCCAGCCCCCCTCCAGTCAGCCCCCTCGCCAGGGCCTCTCACAAGGCCCCTCAGTGCCAGCCAGGCCTGAGCAGGGGGAGCTAAGCAGAGGGCGCTGGAGACCTGCAGAGAGCCGTCCGGCATCCGTTCCCGACCAGGAACAGCACCCTGTTTTCCCCAGCTATCAGTCCAGGTGATGCAGTGGGAGTCCCTCCCCGCACCCTTACCCCATGCCAGAAGTGGGCCACGAGACTCAGACCAACCCCGAGACCCAAGCCCCGGGAGGCCCGGGCCAAAGGAGGCCCTTGTTCTTCTGCCGAGAGCACCATCCGCAGGGCCAGTGGGGGCTGAGGCTGTGGAGACCCTCGCATGAAGAGGGGCCTCCTGGCAGTGCAGCCAACAGGCAGGAGTGTGGTGGCAGGACGGGAGGAAGTGGTAAGGAGAGATGGAGTCTTTGTGGCACCGTCTGAACCCTGGGCCCAGCTGCACCTGCAGCCTGGCAGCCTCTTTGATTTAAGACATCTGAGCTGGGCTGCCATCAGGTACAAGTGAAAGAGTCCTGACAAACAAACACAACCACTAGGCCTCATGTTCTGGGTCAGTGTGTTCTCTTAATGGTAAGGTCACAAAATTATTCTGAGATTCCCAAGCCACTCCATTTTAACTTATAATTAACAAAAAGCTCCTGAGCACTTTTATATCTCATCCCCTAGTCTGTGCCCCACCTGGTCCACTGGACAAAAAAATGGTTCTCATCTTACATCTCTAAAGACCTATGTTCTTTATTCTTGCTTTTTTAACCCAAGCATAGGATTCTGCGTATCTCCCCACTCAGCCCACCCTGAGGTGTTTGTACTTTGATCTCACCACCTGACACCTTCTGCCTTCCCAATTTTGTGGCACCTCAAAATCACAAGGACAACGCCATCATCAGGACAGCGCCCAACCCCTGCCCTCACAGTTCCAAGGAGGCCGAGGGCTGCTGCCCACGAGGGCGGTGCCCTCCCCACTCCGGTGCCTGGCAGCACAGGTGCCACCTCCCAGGCCCAGGCTGAATTCGGGACTGGAGGCACCCAGACCAGACCCCGCCCCATGCATGACGCTCCCAAGCCCCAGTTCCAAGTGCAAGAGGACACCCTTACAGACAAAGAAGGGCCTTCAGGCTAGGGCACAGCGGCTCCGTGCACTGGAGCCCAGGCTGTGTGCCTGTGATTAGCCACTCTCACATAAACCTAGGACATTTTGGACACTTCTAGGGGAAACATTACCAAATTCAATGAACAGACTTTCTTTGCACAATTGATAGCCCAGGTTCTGACACGGAATTCTTACGTGTGCTCACGTCCGTGGTCCTGAGAACTTCCACCTTAACTACCTCTCTCGAGCTGTCCTTGGACATCTTCCAGCCAACAGGGGTGTCCTTCTAATTCCATGACCCCTGGGAACCACGTAACAAGCACCACCTTCCCCAGGCTGCTGCGCGGTCACCACGGGACTCGGCCGAGAACAACAGGGACCCACAGGAGCTGCCCCCAGCAGGCGACCAGGCAACAAGGCAGGAGCCAAAGTCTGCCCATGTCTCAGATTTACTGCACCACATACCTGCTTGGCTTAAGCTTCACTGCAACGGGTCTGGCTGATGGCGGGGGTGAGGTGAAGATTTCTTCAATAAGTTTTCGCGTTACCTTTTTCTTTGACAGCAATTCGGCCTCATAGCGTGTGATTTTATTTTCTAATCCAATAAGATCAAATATAGAAAGATCTGTTTCCTAAGAAGAAAAAGAAAATAAAAAACTCTTGCTACTTGAGGTAGGAGAAGCAGCACTTGACCAAGAATCACAATAAATCACAGAATGGAAAGCCTAGGATGAGAGGCATCCTAGGGACCTGCAGTGCTCGTCCTGGAGTAGCTGGGGCAGGAGCCTTGGCCCTCAGCACCTCTGGCTCCCCATCCTTAAAATGGGCAGAGCAACAGTGCTCAGCAGTGGAAATGGAGGAGGTACTCAGTGCAAACTAGATTTACCGAGAGAGAGAGAGGGAAGGGACTAGAAAATGTCTGGACAGCAAGCCAGGTGCCAGACCTCCCCAAGAAGCAGGCTTCAGGAGGAGGAACCAGGTATGCGGGCCGGAGCAGAGCAACCAGGGTCCGGCGATGGCCCTCTGAGTCAGGCACAGCCACACTCCAGGGGTGATCTGAGGCAGCGATTCAGTGCCCAACTAACAGATGAGCAGACAGGGGCAGGGACAGAGGCTGCACAGGGCCAAGCGGAAACAAGCTGGACACAAACTCCCCTCCCTCCCCAGCACCACCACAACTGTGCATCTGTGGGAACTTTTTCTAATGAGGGCACAACCGCACACCCATCTGGATGACGAGACGGAAAAAGAGGGTCTATGAGGAGTGCTGGAGAGGATGTCGAGAGAGTGGAACCCTCATGCCCCGCCAGTGGGGGTGCAAGACGGGGCAGCCCCTGTGGGAAACGGCCTGGCAGCTGCTCAAATGAGCACAGAGAGTTGCCACACGACGCGGCCATCTCATGCCTAGGTATGTACCCAAGAGAAACAAAAACATGTCCACACGAAAGCTGGTACGCAAATGCTCACATCAACACCATTCATGGCAGCGAAAAGGTGGAAACAGCTCAAACGTCCATCCGTGACAAATGGAGGAATAAACTGCAGTATATCCATACAATGGAATATCATCCAACCATGAAAGGAAATTAAGTGCTGATACACACTACAGCAGGAATGAACCTTGAAAACATCACCCTCTGTGCAAGAAGCCAGCCACAGACGGACAGATAGTGCAGGATTCCATTTATAAGAAAAGCCCAGAAAAGGCAAATCCACAGCAAGTCGACCAGCGGTTGCCTAGCCTGGGGGGAGGAATGGGGAGTGACTGCTGATGGGGACATAGTTTCTTTTCACGGCGATGAAAATGTTCTGAAATTAAATAGTCATGATGGCTGCACAACTCTGTGAAGATACAAAAAAATGCTGAACTTCATACTTTAAAAGGGTGAAATTTATGGTATGTGAATTGTCTCAATAAAGCTGTTATTTTTTTTTTTTTCGTTTAAGCTGTTATTTTTAAGAATAGCTTTTTTTTGTGGTGATAAATGCACAACACAGTCATTATACTAAAAGCCATTGATTATATTCTTTGGATAGATGGTATGGTATGTAAATATACCTCAATAAAGCTGTCTAATAAATAAATAAGTAATTGTGCAAGAGTAGCCACAAATAGCAGCCATACAGAGCATGGGAAGCATAGAGAGGTCGAGAGGCGAAGAATTTTGTTTTTTGTTTATTATTACTACTGAAATAATAAAAATGCTCTAATGATGACTGAGATGATGAATGCTCACCTATGTGATTATACCAAATACCACTGATTGTACACTTTGGATGAACTGTGTGCTTTATTAATGTAAATCAATAAAATTGATTTGTTAAAAAAAAAAAGTTAATGGCAAATTATACACTTTAAATGGATGAAGTGATAGTATGTGACTCCTATCTCAATAAAGCTGTGTGAAAACAATGAAAGCACAATGTTAAAACTACTCTCCTTAACAGCGCTCTTTTAACACCTCTGAGGTCGCTGTCACTAATTCTTCTTCATCTCCACGTGGCTCGCAGTGTTTTCTCACTAGAGGAAGACCATGCTCCTCCAGTAGCAGCGGCAGGAGCAGTGTTAACAGACGAGGATAATTCACTTACACAGCATTGACATCCTGCTCACCACCCAGGCCTTTTTCTGGAACTATCGCCGAGTTCTCGCAAACCCCCCATGAGGGGTTCCAGGTGAGGACATTGAGGGACACTGGCCTGCCCCTGGCCACGCTGCTGGTGAATGGCAGAGCCAGGGCCTGCTCCCTGCCATGCTCTCGGCCACTGCAGCCCACGTGCGCAAGCCCTGCCAGTCAAGGGAACTGCTCCTGTCTCTAGGCCGTGCGCGGTTATCTCCATGAGGCTCTGTCTCCCTGGGCAGCTGCAGGCCTGCCAGCGACAGCAGGCCTGACGATGCTGTGCCTGCGCCCATGCCCAGGGAGGGGGCCCCGGAGAGAAGGCTCGCAGGGAGTAAGGTAGACGTGGAGCCAAGCTCAGCCTATCCCAGCAAGGCCAGCGCCTGCCCACAAGCTGCCTGGCACTTGCTGACCTCTGGTATCTGGGCTCAGCATCGGTCAACTCGACCCAATTTCTTTTTCTTGTAAAAATAGTTTTCATTACCAAAAAAAATTCAAACACAGAAAAGTGTACATAACCCAATTTCCACCACCTAGAAGTAAGTTACTAACATTTTAGAAAATGTCTTTCCATGCACATAAAAACTTATAAAAAGATGTAGATAACAGATATAGAGGGCAGACAGATACGATAGATAATAGAAACAAACGACAGAGTGATAGGAAGTGCAGGAGGAAGGATGGGGAAGAGGAGGGGGAGGGGGCAGGAGGGACTCTAGAAGAGCAGGAAATTCCGGCTTTCTTGTTTGCTGCTGTATTATTTCCAATGTCTACAAAAATGCCCAGGACCTAGCAGGCACTCAGTAAATACCTGCTGAATGCACTGACGGAAACAACAAAAACTAATATATACTCACCTCTCAGACGCCAGGTACCCAGCAAGGTACTTTCCGTGAATTATCTACTGAATACACACAGTAATGTGGTGTGCACTGTCAACCCCATTTTACTGATGCAGAAACAGACCTAGAGAAGCTGTCTTGCTCACAGCCAGTCAGCAACTATGCGCATGTGAGCGGGTAGGTGTGAGGACACGCAGATGACTGTGCAAGTGAGTGGGTGGGTGTGAGGGCGGACGGGCAAGTGGGTGTGAGGGCGGGCAGAGGGGTGGGCGGGCACATGGTGGGGAGCAGATGGATGTGCAGATGAATGGGTGGGTGTGAGGGCAGTTTCTCATTCCCCAGCATCACGTTTAATGCTGTGTATTTTTACACTGTGAGGTTGTCTCCCTAGGGTTAATTTCCAGAAGTGAACTTTTATGTTCAGGGGTAAACATACCATAAATTTCGCTAAATATTGTCAAGTAACAGGCAATTTCAAAATGCAGGATAATAGTCAGAAGATGATTTCTAAGAAATGTACCTATACAGTACCTAGAAAGACCACAAACAGTGATGAACATCTCTGAATTTTCTACATACCTTCCAGAAATCTCTCTCCATTGCCTTCAGAACAAGTGAAGCTAACCGATACTGCAGAGACTCTGCTACATACGAGGAGTCGGGGAGCCTGGGCTCGATCAGTCCGGGATGGTTGCAGATCCGCTGGAGCTTCACCAATATGTTGAGGACGTTGATGAAATGTCCACTTTTCAGAGCTTCTTGAGTTCTGCTCGTTTAGGGAAACAACATGCGATACCGCTATTTGTATACACCATGCGATACCGCTATTTGTATATGTCTCTTATCAGATGGACTTGTCATGATCAATTTTCAAATCCCAGAAACACAATAACTGGTGTATTTTCTCTAGCTTTGGTTAATAAGTTAATTATGCCAGGAAATTCAAGTTCAAGTTCCCGTACAGGTCTTTCTACATTCACTGATTAGCCCATCACTCCCGACGCAAAAAGATGCAACACCAGGGAACAGGAATGAAGTAGTGGGACCAGGGCCCTGCTCTCCAGGTGCTTCCCCCTCCAGCGCAGAAGATGAGGGCTGAAGAAGATGCTAATTCTATAGCCTGACGACACCGTGAAGAGTGCTATGAAGCAGAAGGGGAGGGCATCTCGACAGCTTGTGACGAGAACACATGACTGAGCACGAGGGCACCGAGGGGAGTCCGTGGCACTTAGGGAACAGCGTGAAGGCTCACAGGAGTCAAGTGAGGGACCCAGTCAGTCCTTCCTCAGCTCGCGTACGAGGCAAGGCCAGCCTCATGAGGCTCGCAGGCAAGGGCAGAGGGGAGCAGCAACGAGGTGGCACAGAGCATGGTGGGCTCAGCTCTGCACAGGGAGCACGGCAGGGCGGGGCAGAGCGCGGAGGCGCGGCTCTGGAAGAGGCTGCTGGAGAAGGCGTATCCAGGTGGAGAGAAGAGTGCACCCCACAGCCTGAAGCAGAGGGGGTGAGATGACGGCAAGGCTGCTGGTCTGGGGAGAGGCTGAGGAAGGAGAGGCAGAGCAGGCAAGGTGGGGACGGAGACGACCGCTGGGCTCCTAATCCAAACAACTGGGCAGATGGTGGCACCACTTCCTGAGACAGCAAAGTGTGGACGAGAGCCCAGTTTTGGACCCGCTGAATGTGAGGTGCTCAGGAGACAAGTGCAGTGGAGATCCTGAAAGCAGCTAACCCTGAACCCAGGCTCGGAACTCACAGAAGTCTGTCCTCATCGGACAGAGCACTGAGAAGCACGGGGTGGGCACAGTCATCCAGGGAGAGGCTGAGACGAGAAAAGAGGCCAAGGATGAAGCCTTGGCAAACTCTTTAACAATTAAAGGACCGGTAGAGAAAGACAGGCCAGCAAAGGAGACTGAGAAGCAAGAGGCAGGAGCCAGAAGCCGGGGGAGTAAGAAGCCAGCTCCGGCGAGTGCTGCTCAGAGGCCAAGCTGAGAAGAAAGCCCCTGGAGACTGGCACAGGGCGCTCTGCGTAGTGGTGGAGCAGGCCGCACTGCCCTGGGGTTGAGCGCGGACGAAGGCAAATGCACAGGCGCCTCTTACAAGGCAGGCTCTGCGAAGGGAAGGGAGAGGTTTCCAAAGTGAGCAATATCTGTCCATGTGCATGCTGGACAAAGGACATGCCTCAGGAAGAAGGGCTACAGATGAAGGCACAGAAGGGATCGCTGGAAACAGAAGGTTCCTGAGAAGGGCTGGGATTCGAGCTCATGTGGGGGACTGAGAACAGAAAGGCAGCAGCAGGGAGAAAATGGTGCAGGTGCAGGCAGGTGTGCAGGCATTCTAGAAAGGTAAGAGAATTCTAGTCTGAAGGAGGGAGGAGACGAGGTCTGTGGAGAGTGGGGTGGAGGGGGTGGAGCGCAAAGGCCGCAGGAAGCGTCTGAGACCCTTCCCCTGAGGAGCAAGGGGACAGGCCAGGAGGGCAGGCGAGGCTCCAAGTCCACAGGAGGAGCCTGTGGGCACCACCACCCACTTGAGCCTCTGCTCCTCTCACCAAGGCTGCCTGACCGCGCCCTGTCAGTCGCATGAGTCAGTCAGTCGAGGTATGTGCAAACCTAGCAGACTAAAGCGGGATTTTACGTTCAGAAAAAAAGAAGTGAATGCACTGAGAACGAGTCCTCCTGCCATTCCACGTGCCACCAAACGCCACCGAGCCCGGTGTGGTGAGCGGAAGGAGACCCGCTTTCTCACCCAGCTGGCCTGTTCCCAGGTGCCTCTCCGCAGTGAGGCGGCACCTCGACGCGGGCATGCTCGTGCTGAAGCCCTCATTACGTGGCACGCACGCCATGCCCCAACACGAAGCCCCTGCTTCACGTGGGCACAACAGCAGAGCACCCTGACACAGGCTTCCTGAGAAACCACCTGCCGTGCATGGGCCCTGGCGGGCCGTCTACGGATGCGAGGGCCTAGAGAAGCTGCAATTCCTCTAAATCACCACTTGTGCCTCACATAAACTAGTGTGTTACCAGGGCTTACGGAGGACTATTCCAAAAGTCCAGCACAGAATCTCCGCGTGTTCAGGAAGGGTGCTCAGGCCCTGCAGTGCTGGGAGGTTCCCCACTGCTCCCATTCCTGGTTTCAGTCATGAGGTGACCAGTAAGGCCTGCGTGACGAGCCCTGCACGTGAAGAGCGACGGCGCCCTGCAGTCTCCCGTGAGCAGGCCTGTACAGCACGCACACCTCGACAGAAGGCCACCTCCTGAGCAGCCGCCACGTGCCAGCGCCTTGCTGAACATCTATGCCTGACCACCTTTCATCCTCTCAAAAACCCACGAGTTGAGCCTCTTGCTTTTCAGATGAGATGAGGCACCGAGAGAGAGCCTCAGGTGGTCTGGGCTCCACAGCCAGCCTGACCTGTGCTGCACACCCTGCTCCATCCCAATTTCTCCTGACGCTGCAGCACTTCACTAGACCCCCAGGTGCGCCCAGGTAAAGAGCCTGCTGGGCACTGACTAAGGCCCGCAGGAGCTGAGACTGCCGAAGACGGCTCTGAGCCGTCCTGGAGAGCACTGCACACGGCCTTTCTCAGCAACCAGCGTCAGGCACCAAAGTGGGTGCAATTACTGAACACAAACTTAAAAGACTTTCAAAACTTGAAGTGCAAGTTTTTTGTTTTCTGTTTTTTTAATCTAAACTCAGGAAAATGGAGGCTATGATGGAAAGAACCAAAAAGGTCATTTAAGAACGTCACGGAAAGGTAAATCCCAAGGGAACCCCTGGCTTTTCAAGGTCTACATCTAAGGCTGATTTCCACGCAGCAGTGTGCCTCCAGCTTGGGAGAGAAGTACGAGGAAGGCACTGGCCTCCTGACCCGGCCCAGCCCACCTGCTGACACCCTTACTGTCCACGCACCCCATGAATACCCATCATGCTGATCTCCTAAGTCCTGGACCCTGTGGGTGGTGTGAAAAGATGAGCTGATCAATCAGAATTCTCTACTAGGTGGCTCTAAACTTGGAAACATTCCAAGACTGACACAGGAAGTAAAGGGTCCAGACTGAACAAGTGGCAGCCACGTACGAGCAGACCTGCTGGAGTGTGGGCCGAGTGGAATGGGCCAGAAGGAGCCTGAAGAGCAGAGGAGTCGCCTGAGGCTCTGCAAAGTCCCAGAGGCCCATGCAGAGGGCAGGGTGCTCAGCTCCAGTCCCGGACTCTCCCCTGAGGTCCCAGAGGGGTCTGTTCCTTACAGCACAGGAGGCTGAGAGAAGCACATCCCGGGAAAGAACACTTACCCAGGGTGTAGAATAACGTCCTCATACAAGGCTTTTTGTCGGTTAGAAAGGCGACACTTCAGAACATGTTCATATTTCTTTGTCAGTTGCTTTTCCACATCTCTTTTTGTTCTCCTCAAAATAAATGGCTGTGCCACCTGACAAAAATAACATCTATTGTTTTCTTTCCAAATATGGTGGCAGTACCCACTTTTACATGTAAATGATATACAGTGTGTCTCATGCATTTTTAATTAACTGAAATCATAAAACCGAACATACCCTATGCAATCGTATGACCACCTTATGGTAGTAATCCTGGTTTTCATCATTAGGGGCCTTTAGGGGAAAGTTCAGGTAAGGTCTGGAAATTCCAGGAATAAGAAAGTGCACCATGGTCCACAGTTCCAGAAAGGTATTATGCAAAGGTGCATCGATGAGGAGCAAACGCTGCTGACTATAAATGAAAGAAACAATGTTTGAAATTCCAAAATACATAAAGTGGGGGGCAGGATCTTTTTCTCTGAAGAAATTTAAGAAAGGAGAGGACAGTTTTATGAGCAGAGGTAAACATGCATAAGCCTTGACAAAACAGTCTCTTTAGCCCCACATGCTATGATAATGGTGAAAGGTAATTCTTTGTAAGCTGAAAGGCAAGTTTTTTTTGTGCATGCAATTACCCAAATTTCTTCAACAGATTCCTTCGTATCAACAACAATAAAGAGCACTTAATTACAATGGCCAGCACAGGGAGATTCTGAAGCAAATACTACTTCCGTGGCGTGTCAGACCTCTGCAGGTTGAAGAGCGCTTCCCAGTGCTTCTCGGCCATGCGCTTCACACGCTGCATCTCATCGACCACCAGGCACTTCCACCGCACTCTGGAGAAGGAACGGTAGCCCTTGAAGAACTGCTTGTAGGATGTGATGCACACATTGAAGCTGTTGGGCTCAGTCCATCCCTGCAGCACATGAAAAAAGTGCCAGGAGTCTTCTCATTCCTGTACTTGGAATAAATAATCTTGAGAATATTTTTGAGGATTTTCACCACTTAACTAAACTGTTCCCACCTAGAGAAATTTCATTCATTTTTCTGAACTTGCTTATTATTGCAAATAAAATGGCTGAGCTCATATTTTTGCTTTTGGAAGCATTAACAGTCGTTATTTGGAAAATAAAGTGGTTTTCATAAAGGATCCTGCAGTGGGACTAGCTTCCACACTACCTAATATGAGCGAAGGAAAAAATGTACACAGAAATTAGGAGATGTGAGTATAATATCTATATTGTATCTACACTGACTTGTTTTTGAGAGGTCATCTAAGCTGCAAGAGGCTTAAAGTTTAGGGACAGCCTGAAGGTTTGGAATCTCACAAACAAGTGCTTTATAACAATTACAGTAATAGTCCTGTCTTGTCATTTTGAAATTTGTCTTCTATAAAAATTAAGATAGTTTTCTTTTTTTGTTCTATTTTATATTAAAAAAAAAATACCTGTCTCTTTGCTTTGAGTTCTCTATGGTTGCCAACATATAAGAGAGTTTTCAGGCCAGGACACCAACGCCTCAGTTCAAGTTCCCACTTGAGTATGTTCCAGCTCCTCACAACAACAAGATGGGGGCCCCAATTACCTACAAGGAACAGAGACAGAGAACTCTCCAGCTCAAATGAAACTCCCTCTCAGCTGCAGGCACCTGGCACTGTGCTTGGCCGCCGAAGCTTAGTAAGTCCTTGTCCACTGGACAAACTGACACGGATACTAAGGGAGAGCAAACAGGAGTGACTCTAATACCATCACGGACGCCTGGAATCTGCAGAGCTGTCCCCTGGCTCACCATGCATACGTTCCTTGTCCTATGTTAGAAATACTGGCCACAGCCCTTTCACCAGCTGTCCTTTGAGCCACATAATCCTCCCAGTTGCAGGTGGGACCTGACCCAAAGGCCAAGAGACAATGGGAGTGAGTGGGGGGAGCTGAACCCCAACGATCCCAGCATGACAGCTAGAGGGCCAGCACAGATGGCACGCAAGGTGAGGTGACACACAGGAGAGCTGAGAGCTGCCGGAAGCCGGTAAGAGCAGGAACGGTCAGCAGTTGTAGGGGCAACAATCACCTGGGCTGTGACTCGGCTTCTAAGCCCACGCCCCCATGCCCCCATGCCCCCATGCCCCCATGCCTCCATACCCTAAGGCAACCCAAGCAGATAGCAGATCAGAAACATTGCCCTGGAAAAGGCAAAATCCTACAGGAGACAAGAGCAGGGCACTCAGAAGTATAACACTAGGAAGAAAGCAGCGAGCCAGAAGCAAGACACTTGCACTGTGCCATGAGAGACGCTCACCAACCAGCTCGCAGCAGACACGGGGGCGAGAGCATGCTCTGCTGGCTGCACACATGACAGGGTCACACCTGAAACCACCAAGGTGCAGTCACAGAGCCTGCTGGGTCTTTGCATTTTTGTTAGATTTTCATTGTGAGGGAGTGTTTTATCTCATCATGCAACGAATGTTTACTGAGCCCTGCCCTGCTCAAGCCCTGAACGAGAGGGTGGGACAAAGAAGTGAACAAGAAAATCAAACTCCCTGCCCCGTATGAGACACATGTGCATACTGTTAAGTGTTAGCAAATATGTATTCAAAACAAAACAAAACAAAACAAAACAAAAACAAAAACACAACTAATTCTTACCTTCATTACATGCTAGATGGGCAAAAAAGGCAATAATCTGTACTGTTTTACCCAGCCCAGCTTCATCTGCCAATATGCCATTGAGACCCTTCCGGTAGAGTTTAGCCAGCCAGTCTAGCCCAATCTTCTGATAATCTCTGAGAGCTCCATACAATAAAGATGGAGTATTAAACTTTACCTGCAATAACATACAAGTCAAATAATAATTTCTTTTTTAAATAACCCGTAAAAGATGTTCTTAAAAATGAAATGAATTCAGTCATACAATAAACTTAATGGAAAGCCACAAAAGCAATCTTATCAAACAGTAAAATCAAAAGAACAATAATTATTTTTTCCGGCAACTTTCATAGTTAGGGAAAAGTTTATTTGTAAGTAGAAAACCTTTCCTCAAGACTTACAAATATATCCATTTCTCTCTTTGAAAACCCACTGCAGAAAAATCACAGAGATTCCACTTCACACCCACTAGGATGTCAATAATAACAATAAAAACAAAAAAACAGGAAGTAAGTGTTGGCAAGGATGTAAAAAAAATCAGCACCCTTGTAAAATGCTGGTGGGGATGCAACATGGCACAGCCGCTGTGGAAAACAGTCTGGCAGGTCCTCAAGACGTTAAACGTGGAATTAGCATACCATTAGTAATTTCAATCCTGGATGAATATCCAAAAGAACTGAAAACAGGGACTCAAGCAAATGCTTGCAGCACTATTCACAATAGCCACAAGGTGGAAATTACCCAAGTGTCTGTCAAAGGATGAATGGATAGACAAAATGTGAGATAGCCATAAAATGGAATACTATCCGGCCATAAAAAGGACTGAAGTTCTGACACATGCTACTACATTGGTGAACCCTGGAAAATGATGCTGAGTGAAAGAAGCCAGACACAAAAAGTCACATTTTGTATGCTTCCATTTCTATGAAAAGTCCAGAAAGGTAAGTCCTCAGAGACGGAAGGCAGATGGTGGGTGCCAGGGCTGGGAGTGGGGAGCAGCTGCTTCACGACAGGGCTCCTCTGGGGTGACGGGAGTGCCTGGGAGGTGCTGTGACTGTGCTAAATGCTAAATGCCACTTCACAGTGGCTCACCTGAGGAATGCGGGTATCACTTCAATTTTTTAGAAAGTTTTAAAAAAGCAACCAGTGCCTCACCGCAGTGGTGATCCGAGCACTGCCCTTTGGCAAGATGGCTTCAGCTACAGCAGTCACTTCTGCAATGTCTTTTATGTTTGGTTTCCCCATATTCATTCTCTCTGCAGCTTTGAACTGATCCATGATGAAAACAGAATCTATGAGAACCACATCCTTCCGACTATCCCGGTCACCTGGACAGTCTCCCGTATCTATGAAAAACAATGAAACAAATGGAATTTGGGACTGCTGTGATAGTTTTATAAGCCAACTTATAAAAAAGAAAAAGAAAAAGTTTACAGAATCTGAATACTTCAAATACACAATTAAGCAGTAATATTTTGTTTCATTTTAATCTGTTTTCTATAATACCTATAATGCTATCTAGACAAATGTACAGAAACTCTTATGAGAATTCAGGACCATTCTGGAAAGCCCTCAAAGTATAATTTGGTCCCAAAGAACCTGGAAATAGGAAAATGTTCCTACAGTGATTGGGAGATGACCAGCTACCAAAGACCTGTCCTCTACCACCAAGAAAGGGGAACGTAGACACACACCCCCGCAGAGGCCAGGGGCAGGGGGCACCACGCCCAGCTCAAGGCCCTGTCATCAGTGTGGGATCTGGAAAACACCTGGCCTCACTTGGGAGCCTCTTGGGAGACTCACTCACCTGCCTTGGGCCTTTCCTCCTCTCCTCGCCACCCAAACCACCCCCCGCCCCCCGCCCCTAGCATGTATCTCTAATGGTCAGAACAATTTGAATGAGAACAATGAAAGCTGGGCTTTGGTTTGTGTTTCTCAAGGTGTTTTTGTGTATTCGGTGTATCTGTTTGGAATGGATAACGTATATGAATTTGGAGAAAAATATTTCTACGTTTTTTACAACTTGATCAAGTGCTTTGATAATTGTACCAAGTCTATAAATAAAACTAAATAAAAACATGGATGAACCTGGATGACTTTATGTTGAGTGAAGCAAGCCAGACACAAAAGGACAAATATTGTATGATTGCATTACTATGAACTAAATACATTGTGTAACATATGGTATGATTCCATTTATATAGAATGTAGATATGGATCAACTTATAGAGATGGGGTTTGACTGGAGGTTGTGTAGGGCTAGGGAAGGCATGCTAAGGGGTGTGGAGTTTTTCTTTTTGGAGTAATGAAATAATTCTGGAATTTTTTATGATGACAAATGTACAACATTGTGATTATACTAGAAGCCACTGATTGTACACTTTGGATGGATTGTATGGTATGTGAATGTATCTCAATAAAACTGCTTAACAGATTTAAAAAACTAAATAAAACATAGAGTTTAATAAAATCACTGATTTAATATAAAATTGTATACTAAATATATTTCCAATTTTTTCCTTCATCAAATCCAAGGAAAATGAAGATAATATTTAAAATTTTATTTTACGCCTCTTTCTTCTGTAAGCATTTTGGCTATTTGTTCTTAAAACTGAATTCCTGAAAAATGCTAGAAACATACCTTCTTCTTCGCTTGTCTCTTCACTGTCAGGCTTAGGTTGGGGCCACTGAAAATTTGGCAGAAATGCACCTTCATATAACTTCATCAAATCAATTAAGGGCAATTCAGCTGGAAAGGATTGCAGGAAAGGATGTAATTATTTTAAAACAACACAGTGTCAACTCAATTGGGAAGAAAAAAGATGCCAGGAAAGCCAAAGTTTTCGAAAAATACAAAGATCTCCTTTTCAAATATAGTCCTTTTCCTGACTTGAAATAATTCCTTGGAAAAGTATGTATTTTCTTAAAGCACATTTATTTTATCTAAAAACTAAAAATGGTTCTATCTCACACCATATACAAAAATTGACTCAAAATGGATCAACAACCTAAACATAAGAGCTAAAACCATGAAACTCTTAGAAGAAAACAGAAGGAAATCTTCAGGACCTCATGTTAGGCAGTGGATTCTTAGATTTTTACACAGAAATCATGAGCAACAAAGTAAAAAATTATATAAATTGGACTTCATCAAAATTTAAAACT
This sequence comes from Cabassous unicinctus, assembly GCA_029593785.1. Taxonomy (NCBI): domain Eukaryota; kingdom Metazoa; phylum Chordata; class Mammalia; order Cingulata; family Chlamyphoridae; genus Cabassous; species Cabassous unicinctus. Next base: position 25,693 of record JAQZBX010030004.1, read on the forward strand.
TTTGTGTAAGAAAGGACATTATGAAGATAGTGAAAAGACAACCTATGGAATGGGAAAAGACAGCTAGAAATCCTATTTATGATAAGGGTTTAATAGCCAGAATATAGCCATAATAATAATAAAAAAGAACCTCCTACAACTCAACAAAAAAGACAACCCAATCTAAAAACAGCAAAGGGGGAACTGTGGGAAGATGGCGTTGGATTAGGCAGGCAGAGCTCAACTCTCACAAAAACAACGGAGAAAGCCAAAAGCTGTCCAAGTGGCCTGCTTTGAGGGTCAGCAGACCAGGTCAGTGCTTCACAACTCAGTATTTCACAACTCACAGGAGGGCGAGGGACAGAGAAACAAAGAACAGGAAACAACAAATGTAAGTTACCAAGCCCCGGCAGCAGCCAGGAAGGGCTCCCCTTCCCCACGCCCACGATATTAAGCTGGGGTAAAACCGCTGGCTCACTGAAGCCGTTGAGGGGATCAGATATCTTCCTCCCCATCAGTTGTTACAAGGGAAAAGGGAGGGGGAGTCAGGGGTCTTTTCTTCAATGAATTCAGCCAGCAGAGCCTGCTTTGAATCTTCGATCTGGAGATTTAACAAAGGAAAGCTGAGACTGAAACACCTCAGTAGAAAGCTGTGTCGATGAGCACCATCTGCTGGCCGGTCTGGAAATTGCATGGACAAATATTGTTTTTGGTCCTCTTTGTACTCTTTCTCTTGGGAGAAAATCCGTGCCCCATTAGTGAGTCCCTGGTCCAATTTTGATAACTTAAACTGGGCAATTTTAAAGATTTAGAATAAGTTGAACCAAATATCAAAGAAGAGCTATGAAGAAAAAAAAATAGGCGAGAGAGAGAAATTTGCCAGCAGAGTAAATTCATCAACATATTCAGATGCCTAGACATCAGCAAAAAATTACAAGCCATACTAGGAAACAGGAAGAGATGGCCCAGGCAAAGGAACACACCAAATATCATGATGAGATACAGGATTTAAGACAATTAATCAATGATAATCACACAACTCTCCTAAACCAATTTAAAGAATTGAAAGAAAATATGACCAAAGAGATAAAGGATATTAAAAAGATACTGGGTAAGCATAAAGAATAATTTGAAAGCATACAAAGAAAAGTAACCGACCTTATGGGAATGAAAGCCATGATGGATGAGATTAAAAGTACATTAGAGGGAAGCGGGTGTGGCTCAGTGGATAGAGCCCCCATTTACCATATGGGAGGCCCGGGTTCGCGTCCCGAGGCCTCCTTGTGAGGGCACGCCGGCCTGAGCGGTGTGGTGGGCTAATGCAGCAACCTCACGGCAGGAAGC
>JAQZBX010030005.1:0-27013 GCA_029593785.1 Cabassous unicinctus
TTTTTTTTTTTTTTTATAGCTACTTTGTTTTGTGCCTGCTCAACCCATGTGGTTACTATTTCCAGTACTCTTCATTCCTTTGTGTAGATCCATTATGAAAAATGTTAAAGAAATTTGTTCACACAGAAGAAATATGATGCCAGATGGAAACTGGATCTACACAAAGGATGAAGAACACCAGAAATGGTAACTACATGGGTAATGTAAAAACTTTTTCCTTTTCTTTTTTCCCATTTATTAGAGAAGGTGTGGGTTTACAGAACAATCACGGACAAAATGCAGGATTCCTATATACTATACCACACCACTAACACCTTGCATTGGCATGGAACATTTGTTACAATTTGAGTATGAGGAAAGAAATAGGTTAAAAGTGAACGGATGGAAAAATATACCATTGTAACACTAACCAAAGTAAAGCCAGAGTGACTATATTAATTTCCAACAAAGTAGATTTCATAAAGATAAAGGGGTTAATTCATTAAGAGGCCACATAACCGAAACCTAAAGATTTATCACCACAGATTATATAAACCTATACAAAGCTTCAAAATACACGAAATAAAATCTAATAGAACTGTAAAGAGAAATCAACAAACCCAAATTACAGTTGCAGAGTTCAACAAACTTGTTTCAGAAATGGATAGACAAAAATCAGTAAGGCTATAGAAGACTCGATAAAAACTATCAAACAAATTGACATTTGTAGAACACTCCACTTAGCAGCAGAATACACAGTCTTTTCAAGTGGTTACAGAACATTTACCAAGATAGATTGTATTCAGGACCATAAAACATGCCTCAATAAATTAAGTGTATTCAACCATGTAAAGTGTGTTTTCTGATCACAATGGAATTAAATTAGAAAGCAATAACAGAAAGATATGTGAAAAAGCACCAAATATCTAGAAACTAAATACCACACTTTTAAATAACCCATGGGTCAGAAAGGAAAAAATGAAAAGGGAAATTAGAAATTATTTTGAACTAAATGTAAATAAAAGCAGAACATATAAAAAATTCTAGGCTGCTGCTAAAGTTTATTCCATTAAAGGCCTATATAGGAAAAGTCTCAAATTAATAACCTCAATTTCCACATTAAGACACTAGGAGTAGACTTCAATGTGAACTATAGTTCATGCTTTATGACAAAGTCCCAGGATGCGTTTATCAATTGCAATGAATGTGCCAGACTAATGAAGGATGTTTATGTGGGAGTGTGTGGGAGGTGTGGGGAGTGGGGCATATGGGAATCCCTATATTTTTCATGTAACATGTAATCTAAGTATCTGTTAAAAAATAAAAAAATTATTAAAAAATATATACAAAAAAAGAAACTAGGAAAAGAAAAGTAAATGAAATCTAAAGTAAGCAGAATAAAGGAAAAAATAAAGATCAGAGCAGAAATCAATGAAATAGAAGACAGTAAAACCATAGAGACAATCAAATAGAATGAAACACTGGTTCCTTGAGAAAATCAATGAAATCGATAAACCTCTAGCCAACTGATAAGGAATGCAAGAGAGAAGACACAAATAACCTATATCAGGAATGAGAGAAGTGACATCACTATAGATTTTACATATATTAAAAAGATAATAAGGAAATATTATGAACAACTTTATGCTAATATATATGATGATTTAAAAGCTATGGAAAAATTCCTTGGAAGACCCAGCCTACCAAAGTTTATGCAAGAAGTAATAGATAGCCTAAAAAAATACCTTATCTACTAAAAAAATCAAATTTTTCATAAAACCTTCCCACAATGAAAATTCCAGGCCTGGATGGCTTCACTGGGCTATTCAACAAAACATGTAAGGGAAAGAAAATACCAGCTCCATATAAATTCTTCCTGAAAATTGAAGAGAAGGGAATACTTCTTATATCATCCCATAAGGCCAATATTATTTTGATACCAAATATAGACAAAGACATAACAAGTGAAGATACAGATAACTATGTCCCTTAGGAACATAGATGCAAAAATTTTAATACCATATCAAATTCAACAGTATGTAAAAAAATGCACAATAGCAAAGTAGAGTTTATTTCAGGAATGCAAGAATGGTTTAACATTCAAAATTCAATCAATGTAATTCACCATATTAGAATAAAAGAGAAAAAAAATGATTATCTCACTAGATGCAGAAAAAGCACTTGGCAAAATTTATTTATTCCTGAAAAAAGTAGTCTCAGTAAACTTGAATAGAAGCAAGCTTCCTCAATCTGATAAAGGTCATTTTTTAAAAATCTAAAGCTAATATCATACTTAATGATTCAAGACTGAATGCTTTCTGCCTAAGATTAGGAACAAGGCAAGCATGTCTGTTCACTGCTTTGATTCAATATTTTATGGGAGGTGCTAGCCATTGCAATCATGCAGGAAAAAGTGATAAAAGACATTCAGATTGGAAAGGAACAAGTAAAATAATCTTTATTCACAGATGACATGATTCACTGATGGCATGATCTATAATTAATATTTTTTAAAATAAAAAACAATATTAATTATAATGGCACCAACAATATGAGATAAGGAAAAATCTGACAAGAGATGTATAAAATCTGTACACTTAAAACCTTGCTCAGAAAAATGAAGGAATGACTAGATAAATGGAGCAATAGATCCTGCTAATTGACTGGAAGACTCTATATTGTTAAGATGTAAATCCTCCCCAAATTGATCTACAGATTTAAGACAATTCCAATAAAGTCTTAGCAGGCAGCTTTTACAGAAATTTACAAGCTGATTCTAAAATCCATATGGAAAGACAAATAGCCAAACCATCTTTGATAAAAGAGAACAACACTACAGAATTTATACTACCTGCCTTAAAAGCATTATAAAGCTATAATAATATGGATAGTGAAGTATTGGCATTAAGACAGACAAATATTTTAATGGAACACAAGAATGTGTAGATATGTATGTGTGTAATTTATGACAAATGTGAAAAGGAAATTCCATGAAAAAAGAGCAGTATTTTTAACCATTGGTGCTAGAACAATTGGATATCCATATAACAAAAAAACTGAACTTTACCCACACTTCAAAACATATACAAAAATTTAGTCAAAATGGATCATAGGCCTTAATGTAAATCCTAAAACAATAAAACTTTTTAGAAGAAAACAAAAATATTGGTGACCTTGAGTTAGACAAAGATTTCTTAAACATAACACCAAAACACACCACCAAAAGAAAAGACTGATAAATTGAAGTTAATCATAATTAATAACATCTGTTCTTTGAAAGACATAGTTAAGGGATTAATACCAAGTGCCAACTGGAAACACGACTGGAAAAAAACCTTGAATAAAAGGGGGAAAAGGTAAAGACAAATGAGTTCATGTGGCTAAGAGACTTCAAGGAGAGTCGGGAGGTCATCCCAGAGGTAATGCTTACGCACACCTCAGTAGGATCTCATAGAACGCCAAAGTGGATATCACCCCACACAGAGGGCGTCCTGAGGGCTCTGGAGACACCCATGTCCTATATAAGGGGGGATAGACCCAGAGACTGATGCCTTATCAGTGGGCTCTACTTTGGAATCTGTGCTTCTGAGAGTGACAGAGTTGGACTCAAATAAGTCCTCCCTGCACATGATCCATCAGTCCCTTCTATTCAAACCTATATGTGAGGCTGGAGTTTGTAGGTGTACTTCCAGAGACTGGAGCTTCTGGCCTGCCTGTGTGCTAGCTGTGCCTATGGAATCTCGGTGGAGCTGCAGCTCCTACTCTACAGCTCAATGGACTCACCCAAGTCACTTGGTGAGGAGACGATGATGGACAATGGCCATCCCAGGGAATGGAGAGAACCTGCAGCTGAAGGCAGGATAATCCCATCCACCGTATCCATGGGATATAAGCCCACTCTCACTTGGAGGTAGAGTGGACATCACCATTCCAGTCCCCTCAGGAGTGGGGGAAGAGCTATGGACTAGAGTGGACTTAATGGTATTCTGTTGTAGACATATTGTGATTTAAGCAATGGAAGAAATTATAACAGCGAGGTGGAGCCAGTGGCCACTAGACGCTTTCAGGCCGGGGAGGGGAAGGGCAGTTGTAATACAGAGGCTTTTTCAGGACTTGGGGGTTGTCCTGAGTGACATTGTGGTGACGGATATAGGCCATTTTACATCAGCATATACCATGCAGAACTGTGTGGGAGAGAGTGTGGTCTACAATGTGAACTGTGGTCTATGCTTAGTGGCAAAGCCCCAGGATGTGTATATCCATTGCAGGTGATGTGCCACACTAATGAAAGATGTTTATGTGAGATGTTATAGGAGGTATGGGAAGTGGAGATCATGGGAATCCCTGTAATTTTTGTGTCACATTTATGTAATCTAAGCATCTTTTAAAATATATATTAAAAAAAAAACATTTATGTAAGCAAATGCACATATACGCATATATATCTACATATCATTTTACAAATATTGGTTTGTATTGTGAAAAATTTGAATTTTACCCACAATAATAAAAAAAAAGAAAATGAAAAGATGGGTCACTAATTAGGAGAAAATATTTGCAAATCACATACCTGATAAAGGACTTATACTCATAATATATAAAGACCTCTCAAAAGTAGTAAAAAGAAAATAGGCAATCCAAGTAAAAAAACAGCCAAAATAATTTGGATTTGAATAAACATTTAACCACAGGAGATATATGTATAGCAAATAAGCATTTGAAAAGATGCTTACCGTATTTAATTATAGGGAAATAAAGATTAAAACCACAGTGAGATAACTCTAAGATACCCATTGCAATATCTAAAGTAAAAAGACTGACCATACCAAATGTTGGCAAGGATGTGGAGCAACTGGAACTCTCATACTCTGCTGATAGGAATTTAAGTTACAAACATTTTGGAAAACAATCTGACAGAATAAACTATTGATACACACAACAACACAAATGAATGTCAAAATAATGCTAAGTTTAAAAAGTCAGACAAAAATATTATATGGTGTATGATTCCTTTTATATTAAAATTCTAGGTAATGAATACTAACCTTTAGTAACATAAAGCAGATAAGTGATTTCTTGGGGTTAAGGGAAGGTGAGGAGGAGTGAGAAGGAGGTGTTACAAAAGGTCACAGGGAAACTTTTAGGAGTGATGGATATGTTTTTTTTAATCTTGATTGGTGTTTTCTTCACAGGTATATATATATATGTCAAATTTTTTCAAACCGGACACTTTAAATACCTGCAGTTTATTGTTTGTTAATTATTGTTCAATAAAGCTGATAAAACATATAAAATCAAATAGTCTACTTCTCCACATTTTGCATACAACCAATTCCAAGTTACTACCTTCATTTGTAGGGATTATTTCAAGAACTTTCTAACTGGTCTCTCCAGTTCCATTTTCACTCTCTTCCTTTTTTTAAAAAAATGAAAATATAATATATTCACTTGCTTAAAACACTTTAAAGGCTTCCCAATACTCTTATGTTAAAATCCAGCATTCTTACTGGTCTTTGTAACATGATGTGAATAAAACTTTTACTGTACCCTTAGACTTATTGCTAAAGACACAGAGCTAAAACAAAAATGCTGCTAAGTAGTTCTACATCCTAAGAGTGCCATCAGACACATCCTCAAGGGCTTGGTAAGAAAAGACAGCATCAGTTTTGTTATCACATCTGTCAGTCTTTGTCCTCTTTCTCTGTCCCTGATCAGTCTCCCTAACTCTAGACTAGAAGAAATTCTAGTTGGAACTGCTGGGTTATCAGCCTGATGGAGAGTGCTGTAGATTTTACTTTCTCTTCTCTTGGGGGAGGAGAAGGGATCACCCCAAGCCAAGTGAGGGGACACTCCAAGAGACACACTGAGAGAGACTGGGAGTGTCTGCAGAAGGTGTGAGTGAATTGTAGGCTGGATGTTGATGATGCAGGGGATTTGTTAATCTGCCTAAGTGCTTATTTGAAAATGGAAGGTGGAAAGAGAGAGAGTAGAGGGGAGAGGGTTGGGTATCAGAGAAGTCACATCTCCACTGTTTAGTAGATAAAGGAAGATGATCTTCCCATGGACCAAGTGGGCATTGTGAAATGGAGCCAGGCTTCGGCTGTGATGCTCGAAGCAAAAGGCTGCAGAATGAATTGCTGAGAGGCGGGAAGTGATGATAGATTGGATGAAACACATTGAGTAGATTGTCTTCATCAAGGAAGTGGGTTGCCCTCTGCAGGGCTTCCCGAAGAACCCACACACACACTCTCTGTAGGAGAGAGCAAGCCCTTGAATGCCCCTGACAGAGCTCATCAACAGTCCAGGAGGACGAGCTGCAGCACCAATGAAGTTAGAGACATATGTCCCCTTTCCATTCATCTTCTCCAAGACCCCAACACCATGGAGGAGAAGGGGAGACCCGGGAGAGGGAGGCAGAGATGGTAGAGGAGTGACAACTGATACTGTCCCCCTCCAGTGCTGGTCAGTTTGCTGGGGGAGCAATAGAGCATTAAATTACATTTGAAAGCTAAGTTTTAGACTCTATTTAATTTTACTGTATTGGGCTGTTTGATGCCTGAACTTGACTGTAAGGCTTTAAGTTCTGCCTGAGGAGTCATGAAGGGGAAGGAATGGGGGATTTTAATATAATACATTTAGGAGCAAAGATTGCAGAGAAACAAAAAAGCTTTTCACATCCGTTCTCTGTTGAGTCAGGCTGTTCAATACACCCATGGGGAGCTGCATGACCCTGTTCCTGACCACTTCTCTGGCTTCTTCTTCTCAGTGTTTCCGAATTTAGATCACTTCAGTTTCACTAGCACCAGGGTCCCTCCCACCTCAGGACCTGCTGTTCCTTCTGCCGGTAATGTTCTTTCTCAGATCTTCACAAGACTGGCTCTGCTCTTCCCTCAGGACTCAGCTCACCTGGCTCCCTCAGAGAGGCAGTTCCTGACCAGCCTGTCTAATGCAGCTCCCCCCCACCCCCCACTGCAGTTACTTTCTCCCATCACCCTCTTTGTTTCCTTCATGGTATTTATCACAATCCCTAAAAGTCTTGGTTACTTATTTGTTTACTTGCTTATTGGTATTAAATCAGTCTTTTATCTCTGTGTACCCCAGTGCCTGGGAAATAACCTCTCAGTACACCTGTATTAATGAATGAGTGAAACAGGCCTCCATAATTCTACACATGCTTAGGGTTACTGGTAAACAGAAAAAAAATGATTGCCATGTGACTCTTTCCCAAATGTAAATTGGTGGCTAATGACAGAAATTAATTGGTGCTCTACTTCAAGGCCTTCCACTGTAGGGAAACAGATGCTTCAATCAGCTCTGTTTTCTTTGGGGCAAAACTATTTCCTTTAGGAAGCAAAATGAAATAAAAATTTGTATTTCTATGTATCAGTGCTTTAAACATTTACTCATTTAATATGTAAAACTCTTTAAGTTCAATATTGTCATTTTGAAGATTGTAGAGTGGGTAAGTGACTTGCTCAAAGTAATACACTGGTAATTGGTGGTGACAACACTGTATCCAAGTCTGTTTGGCTCCAAAGTCCATAGTTTCCCTGGAACATCATTAATTTCCATCTTAGACCCTCAGGCCACCAGTGACATCCTATATGACGTCACTGGTGCCTTTATGGAGTTGAGATGGGCCTGACTCACTGCTTGTTTATGACTTTGGCTATGGAATCAGGGACTCATTACAACAGTATTTTGGATTTATTTGTTTTATCTGTATTGTTTGGACAAAACTCCAAAGCCAAAAGAAGATGAACTGTAGATTCATCTTTCACTGCCTGTCTGAGGCAAGGATTTCTGTGCACATGATACACTGAGGAAGTGTTCCCAGGAGAAACTGTTTAGGGTGTGGGAGAGGCAGGACAGAGTAGGGCAGAAGCCAAACAAGGGGCCTGTGTCAGGTGAAGTCCTGGGGAGGCTTAGCCTAATCCTGAAGAGAACTCTGGAGTGGAAGCTGAACCTCAGAGTTGTCTTGGTCTTAGCTGAAGAAGCAGGCTTCTGTACTCCCATGCCAGTCATTGTCTGGGGAGGGAGGTGGAGAGGTGCAGGTGTAAACTTCCAGGCATGGCTGACTCTGCTCAAGCAGCCCAAACGGTGCCAGAACTCAAGGACACCCAGTGAATATAGTCCTGTGCACTGGCCTTTGGAGACAAAACCACACCAAGCCCCAGGGAGGCTGCATGGAAGTGGTAGAAGGGATCCCAGGACAGCTAGTGCCTCGGTACTGATCCTCACTGCCCTGTTTTAAAGAAGTATTAAATACATTCCTCTGCACAAGGAAAAACGGAAACTTTATTGTGACCATGTCTGAGCTAATTAATTTAATCCCTAGTGATAAAGCCATCTCAGCTGAATGTTTTAAATAAAGGTGCAGAGGAACTGGTGGTTGCCAAGTTGGCTGTCAGTGGAAATGGCATATGGTTCTAGCTGAGGCATGGGAGCTTGAGGAGTAAGGCATCAGAAAATGCTTCATCACTGATTTACACGCACCACCTGCACTCTAACTCTATCTTTATTGTTTCCTCAGCCCTAAACCTCAGCACATTTCTTGCTTCAGAGGTCAAATGCTCTTAAGGTAATCTATGGGATGCTTCTCTTTCTAGCCGCTGCTTTATTGCTTGGGAGCATTTGTAGTCCTTTCATTCCTCCTAGTTAGACTTCATCTTTGTGCAGCTTTCTGATCCTCCCCAGCAATTCTTTTCCTTGACTTGCTGGCAGAATTTTTTGCTCTTTTATACTTTAGCTCCCACGGTTTTTTGTCGGTCTGTGTGCGTTTAAATTACTACTGTGCTCTTATTTTCAGTGAAAGAGCTTAAAATGGCAACACAGATAGTTCAACAACTGACCTTTATTTCTTTACATGTATTCCTAAATCCAATACTTTCATTTTCTTTTTGAATTTCAGTTATTCTCTAATAACTTTAGTTTAATTTACTTTTTATTTTTGTTCCAGCTCAAACTGATTGAACAGGCATTAGGTAAAGCTAAATATAAGTTTAAATGCAATGGATAAAGATTTCTTATCTTGAAAAAAAAAAGGTAAATATAACATTCTAAATATTTTCATATGTGTTTTTAAAATTGTCAATTAAGCAATAAATGCTGAATGCATTTCTGTTGATAAATATCCTACCTACTTTAAATTACCTTGTTAAAACCCCATCCTTTTAAAAGGGTTGGAAAAATCTTTTAGATTTAAGAGCTTGGTCACCAATGAAAATATTTCAGAAATTATAAATGTTGAGTATTGTCTCTTTTTTGATGCTCTGCAAACACACAAAAACACATGAAAACAAAACAATAATAAAGCCAGTTTTCACTCTCCTCAGTCATTGCTATTGACAGTTTTCTGCTGTGTTCCATTCAGCCCTCTCAGCAGTAAACAAGCCATGAATTATGTCTTTGTAAGAATGCTTTAAGTTGCTGTTGTTTTCTTAAATCAAATATCAGTAATGTGTAGGCTTTTTCTAAAGAAAAAACAAATACTCAGTGTTAATCTATATTTTTAAAATTAGAGTATTACTTAAATATCAACAAATAAGAAATAAATGCTTCTATTGTCTTTACTGATATGTCTCAGCACCTAGATTACTGCCTGGCATATATTAGCTATATCCATTCATTCACTGAAAAACGAATGCTTGTAGCTTTTATAGAAATATACAATTCAAAGCAACTTTAAATATTAAATGCATAAAAATAAATCCAATAAAACTCAGATTTTTAATAACATTGATGTAATGTGGTGGATGATATTGTTTTGCTAAAATTAAATTTCACTTTCAGCTGGAATATTATCTGGGATGACGGGCACTTCTGGGAACTGGTCAGGCATCTCTCTCTTTCCACATGGCTTGTTTATATGGCTAGCTTAAGTGTCCTAACTGCATGGCAAACTCAGGGTCGTCAGACTTTTTACATGACGGCTTCTCCAGAATGAGTATTCCATGGAGCAGTGTGGAAGTCCTTCAGTATAACCAGTTACTTACAGAGAGCCATCCCAGATTCAGTTTTGGGAGGGGATCACTCAAGGATGGGAACACTGGGAGATGTGGTTCATTAGGGAACAATCTTTGGAGATTAGCTACCAAGTTTATGGCTCACTCTATATTTTATCAGATTGGGCTTAAAACTATCAAACTGAAATGGAGATTTAGTGGAAAACGAGTTCCAAGTTAATAGATGAACAATTGTTGAAACACTCTTTCCCTAGTGACTTCCTATTAGTCCTTGCAATCATTTTGTGTTCTAACTTGGCCCATACAAAGTGTTTTCAGGAAATTGCATTCTCTAGATGCAGGAGTCCAGGCGTTTCAGAGCTGGAAGTATCCCTAGGGGCTTTTCATTCTCTCCTCTCCCTTTGTAGGTGAGGAAGCTGATACCTAGAGAAGTTAGAGTGACATGACAAGGTAATTGATACAGCACTTTGTGGCAGAACCAGGAGTAGCAATCAGGACTTTTTCAATATTCTTTCCTTTATGCTTTATTTTATTATGACATAGCCACCATGGCTAATAGTGTGTGTTATAAGAAATTCCTTTATTTAGGTGAAGTTATTAATTAGAGAGTAGGGTATTAGTCTAATCCTTTTAGTAAGCTATTTACAATGTGGTTTTTTTTTTTTTTTTTTTTTTTTTTTTTTTTTTTTTTTTTTTTTTTTTTTTTTTTTTTTTGTGACCTACTGCTTAGAAATACTGTATTGTATTACCTTGTTCACTTTGTTTCAGGGAACAAAATAAAATTTAATTTCCAGTTTATGGTTGAAAATCCAGAGACCAACTGGAATGAGTTTTGGGTCCCAGTTTATGTTCTATGGTATCAGGGCTATCAAGGGAATGCAGGAATGCTTGGTACATGGGATTAGAAATAGCTGGTACATACTAGGAACATTACTTCCAAGGGTTCTGTTTTGGTTTATGGAATACATATCTCTATTAATTTCTTCTAGGACTTTCCTAGGAGAAATTATGTGGAAGATACGGCAGATGGGTGGGCAGCGAGCTCCAGGTTTCTCATGGGGTTCAGATGCCACTTGGTAGTAGACCCAGATTCACAGTTTGAAGGGGTGCTGAGCTATTGAGCTCACCTCTCATCAGGAATGAGGTAGTTCTGGCAGGAAAGAACCCTGTCTGATTACCAGAAGCAGTTGTGGAGCAGATGGGCCTGGAAGTGCTTGCTGCAGCCTTAATTCCCGGGAGCCACTGTGCTCAAGAGGAGAGACATATGCTTTATCTCACATCTGCTTCTGCCTAGGACCAAGCTAATTCCTGTCATCTTTTCTTTTTCTGCTCTGTGTCCTCCCCTTCACCTACTCAAACCTGACCTAGTGCTTAATGCCAACTTAAAGTTTGTAGGCTGCTTTCCCTGATAACTCCAGCCCTGCACTGGTCTCACAACTCTTAAACCCATTTCACCTGTTAGATTGTTTATAGAAATGTTTGGAATGACTTTTCTACTGGTTTAATGTTAGCTCTAAGCCAGTTGTAGTATCTCAATGGCTGCACATTAGAATCAGTTGGGGAGTTTTCAAAAATCCCCTTCCCTAGACTGTGCTGCTCCAGATCAATTAAATCAGACTCTCTGGAGGTGAGACCCGAGGCACCATTATTTTAAAAACTCTGCAGGTGATTTCAACTTGTGCTCAACTTTGAGAACCACTGCTCCAAATCTACATTGCAATTTCCCAGAGGGCGGGGATGGGAGTTACTCATTTTGTGTGCCCTGTGGCCCCCACCATAGACCGGTCATAGAGTGGTGATTTACCAGTACTGGTGATTGGTTCATGGGTGGGAGAGCCCAGTGGCCATAGGTGTGCTGAATTAGGTACCTGGTTTCCATTCCTTTTTAGCAGTTAAGGTAGGCAGAGTGTGAAGATATTAGGTGTAGACTCTGATTAAAACCTGAGCTGAGATCTTGGCTCTGCCACTCAATAGCTACATTATATTGGGCAAATGATTTGAACTCTTTGTACCTAAGTTTACCCATCTGTAGACCAGGGAAGATTATATTGCTTATGTCAGGATTGTTCTGAGGATGAAATCAGTATGATATTAATGACTTAGAACAGTTCTTAACCTTTAATAAGCACCCAGTAAATCTTAGTTGCTTTGATTTTTCAGCTTTAAGGAGGCTACTATTCTTTTTTCTTATAGTCTGTATTTTTCACTTTCTTTCAGTGTTTTGAAAAATACTATAATGAGAAATCCAATCCTAAGGTCTAAAACAAAAAATCATGGCATATTGACTCTGATATCAAAAAAGAAAAAAGAACTAAAATTAAACCATATTTATTTCTTCTGACTCACTAACTAGACAGTGTAATTATTGGCCCTTACAAGTTTGACCTGAGAAACATTGATGGGTGATAAATAAACTTCATCAGTGGTGCCATATGACAGCTTCCAAACAGCCTAACCTACTTCCTGTGGTCTACAGCTACTGTAATCCAGAAGGAATGAGACTAACAAAACTCATAAGACAAGTAAATAGTAACACGGAGCCAGAACCTCTTGGCAGTTAAAATGCTATTGGCTCACCAGGCTTCTGCGGTAGGACAGGCACTATCTGGTTCTGAATTTGTTTTCTTGAGAGGGTTTGTACATGGGAATAGTGGGTTTATATATTTAAATTGCTCTGATATTATGTATCATTATAGTAATTTCTAAGGTAACACTGTATTTAACTGAAATATCTGAACTGGGGCACTTTGCAGAGTAATAGGGGGCACTATTAATAATTATGCCAGGAAAACAGAGAAGGAGCAATCCACAACTTCCGGTCATCCTGACTGTTGTTACCAAAAAATCCACTCATGACACAAAGGCAGAGGCTAAAGCCTGTGAGAGTGTCTTCCTGAATCTCACCTTAAGATTTTTCCAGTTTGGCTCTCTGTTTTCTTTTCTATGTATGAACCTCTATACACCTGTAGCAGTGACTAACTGCCTAACGCTAAAGAGAATTATAGTTCGTGCTCTTGGGTATGGGTTGAAAAAATAAAAGACTGTAGAAGCTTTATGGATTTCAAAGCTAAAGACACTTTTTTTCTGAAAGGAAATCAATATTACAGGACGGGTTCCCTTCACATACAGTTGTAATGAAGAACCTAGTAGCTATATATATGTCTATATCCATTTCTATTTCTAATTTTTCCTTTCTTCCCTTTTTAAAAAATTTTATTTTGAAAGAGGCTTTAGATTACATAAATGTTACAACAAAAATATAGGGGAATTCCCATATACCACCCCCCCATACACTTTACCACATTAAAAACATCTTTCATTAGTGTGGTACATTTGTTACAATTGATGAGCACATATTGAAGCATTACTGCTAACCATGGTCTACAGTTTAGATTATAGTTTACATTTTGTACTGCACAATTTTATAGGTTTTGAAAAAATGTACAATGGCCTGTATCCGTCATTGCTATGTCATGCAGGACAATTCCAATGTCCCCAAAATGACCCACGTTGCACCAATTCTTCTCTCTCCCTCCCCTCAGAACCTCTGGTGGCCACTGCCTTTATATCAATGTTACAAGTTCCTCCATCACTAGAATAATAATAAGTCTACTTTAGTCCATATTTGCATTTGCCTCTTATGTTTGTTCATTCCTCAATCTTGAGGATTTTGTGATGATGATGCCCTCTCTGTTTTGGATTAAGAGGGGGCTTAGATTCCATGGGGCAGATGGATGGAACTGTCTTGCTTGCCATTGTAGATATTCTCTGTTTTTTGGGATGGGTGTTGTCCATCATCATCCTTTTGTTAGTTGTCTTGGGTGAGTCTGATGAACTAGAAAATATTTGTTGCTACTCTGCTGAGATTCAGGGCTCAACTGGCATATGAACAGACTGAAGATTTAAGTCTCTGGGACATATATTTAATAGGTATAGTGCTAAATATATGTTCAAATAAAAGGGGCAGAAGAACCACGTGTAGGGAAATTATAAATGAGTCTAACTCTGTTAC
Source organism: Cabassous unicinctus (assembly GCA_029593785.1). NCBI lineage: Eukaryota > Metazoa > Chordata > Mammalia > Cingulata > Chlamyphoridae > Cabassous > Cabassous unicinctus. The sequence continues at coordinate 13,957 of JAQZBX010030005.1, forward strand.
ATTGCAGAGCATATGTTCCAAGGTAAGGCCCACTGTGTCTGTTTTTATTCTTCTTGATCCAAGCAGGTTGGAATTTTTGTTGAGTCCTGGACTCTCTCATTAGTTAGAAAGAACTACCCATTGGTGGCAGGCTAGAAAGAAATTCAGAGTGAGCAATACATTAAGGGGAAAAACCATGTTAGAGGTCTTTTCCCAGAATTTTTCTCTGCTGTGGTATTGATAACACATAATTACTTTTTAAAATAGTGTTCCAAATACCTCTGGACCCTCTTGGGATCCTTCTATTTAAAACTAGTGACTTCTAGGATATTTTACATGGCTTGGCTTCTATAGGTAATTTAGAACTCTAGAAAGATGTCAATACTTTTCTCTTAAGTCAGATATTGTTTCAGCTTCTTGAGGTCACTGACTAGCTGCATTGTTGCCGTGTTATTAGGCTGTGACCCTTCCTGCACGTTTTATGCTCCTATTTTTAATTTTCTGAAGGCAGGTTCTCTAGCTGCTGCTATTCTGTACCCCACAGGCTGAATCTTGATTTTTCCCTTTTCATTATTTCAAACAAGCTGGTATTTCTCTACTTTACAGGAGTGATCTCAGAATGGAGGTACTGATCTCAGGAGGTTTTAAGTCCTGTGCATTTCCCCCTGCTTAAAACAAGAAATCTGGTCATGGAATGCTTTGGCTTACGGAAGGTTCCCCGGGGTTCTGGACAGCACTTCTTTGGATTTCCTGCATTCTTTCTTCTTTGAATGTGTGTGTGTGTGGGGGCCGGGGGGGGGAGGGGGGGAGAAAGAGAGAGAGAGAGAGAGAGAGAGAGAGAGAGAGAGAGAGAGAGAAAGAGAGAGAGAAAGAGACTTGGTGTCTGTGCACCTTGAATATAACACCAAGTCAATTTTTCTATAGAGAACAGAGGCAAATTATGTAACTCTCTGGAGAAAGGAAGTCTGGGTAAAATGGTCTGTCTGGTTTTCCAAATACATATGGTGTTTTACTCCTTTTTTATTGTTGAAAATGTTTAGTTTCTAGTATATTACCTCTAATAAAATCTTCACATGAAACTAGCTGTGGCATTGGCATTTAAAAAAAACTCATCTGTATAGAATTATTTCTGGGAAGCCCTATTAAAAAACAGGATGATTATTATATAAACTCTGAATGACTCTTAAATCCTGGGTTAATATGAATCAGCTTTTCCTTTATCTCTAGCAGTTTGGATGTTCTAAGGAACAAGAAAGACTGATTAGCAGGGGTTGCCTTTTGGACACAGAAAGCAGGATGACAAAATGGCGAAGAGCCCCAGCTTGGACATTCCTGAGTTTGAATTCCTAGACCTGAACTTACTAAGGTCACCTTGGGCATATTACATGGATTTTCTAGGTCACAATTCCCATGTGTGTAAAAAGGGCAAAATAAACCTTTTATTGTGAGGATTAAATGTAATAAAGGAACACAATATTTAGCACAGTACCTGGCACATTAAAGCATTCAATAAATAAAAACATATTTCCTCATTTATAACTGGTGAGTGCAGAGGTTATCTGACCTTGTAGTACCTCTCAGCTCATTTTTCTTTGGCTGCTTTTCCTTTCCTAGTACTAGGAAAAGCAAACCCTCACATCAATTCAAAAGAAATCTCTGAAAGCTTGAGCATCATTTAAATCAACAACCTATGTTATTCTTTTACAATATTTTTTTACAATACTTGTTCATAATGTTTATAATCTTCAAATAATTGGTATAAAGTCATAGGAGCTGTATTAAATAAAATACCATCCCCAAATACTCTAAAGGCACATAGAATTGTATAAATCAACATAATATCCATTTTCATTACCAAGGAACTTACATACTTTGTCTCATATTGAATACCCTGCATCATTGATTTATTATAAGTAAAATTTAATATAATATTGTTTAGATAACAATAGCTTGCATAGAATGCTTGCTATGTGCCAGGCATCATGCTAAGTGCTCCATAAAGATTATTTCACCTGGTTCTCACAACCCTATTGCCTATTCTATCCCCCAATTAATAGGTGAGAAAACTGGCAGAGCTGGAATGCAAAGCAGGAATCTAATTGAGAAGCCCAAATCTTAACCACTAAAGAAAATAGAAGTCTAAAAGACTACTGTGCAGGAAAGAGCTAACATAGCATGCCTGATCCTTGGCTAGCATCTGGGAACTTGCCTTGGGACGTTGACAAGGCTGCTGTCCCAGTTTGCCCAGACAAGCAATGTGATTTACAGTGAACACCTGCTTTCCTTCTAGAAGTCTAGAATTTTGGTAGTTGTGGCTAGGCAGAGAGGGCCTATGTGACCAGACCCCAAGAAAAACCTTGGGCTCTGAGTCTCAAATGGGCTTCCCTGGGCAGAAACACTGCACATGTGTGATTGCAGGTCACTCTGGGTGGAGAGTGTGCTCTGTGAGGTTCCAATGGGAGAGCACTGGAAGACTCTGTGAGCATTCCTCCAGATGCTGCTTGAAGTGTCCTTTCCCCTTCCTAATCTTGCTGCGTAGCCTTGCTGAGTGGCTATAATAAATAAATCTTAGTCATCAGTACAACTATATGCTGAGATCCATGAGTCCTTCTAGGGCAGCACTGAAATGTGGGTGGTCATGGGACCGCTAAACATGCAGGATTAGAAGTACTGACACAGATGCTGACGTAACCACTGAAGGGCTAAATTATCCATCAGTTAAGGAACCTCCTTTGCATCATCATCCTTTAACCTGCAAACAGTTTTAGTAGAGCTGAGGTTGCAATGCTCTGGAGTCTCAGTTCCAACCCCTCACCTTGGGTCAGTATGTGGCATATAATAAACACATATATGCACATATACAATGGTGAGAAAATATGCCCAAATGTTCAATGTCTATCTTTCTAAACAAGATTAGAAGTTTTTATTTTCTTCTTTGCATTTCCCCCCTTATTTTTTAAACCTTCTTCAATATGTACATATTACTCTTACAATAACCGATATTTAATAATCATTGTTGAAACATTGTGAATATACCAGGTGATCACAACTAAATTTGTACACATCCCCAAGATTGTGAGGAGATAAGCAATAAAAGCAACAAATCGGATCTCTGGGTCATAGGACTGTGAAAAAAGCACAGCTTTCACACTTTGTATTTTTCTATTTTTCACAATTTCTCTAATGAGCAAACTACTTTCATAATGAAAAAATATTATATTGGTATTTATTATTTCTTATGAAAGCTGGGATCTTGTGAAGATCAAGTAGATTCATCAAACTATTTCATTTGGAGAAGAAGTTCACAAGAGCCTTTGTCCAAGCACACGTGGATCAAAGTGCATGGAAGGAGATTCTGGGGGCCCTGGGGGCCACGGAGGAGGTGGCAAATTATGTCTACACTGCAGCATGTGAAAATTCCAGGGCTCTTTAGAGCAAGGTCTTAGTGTTGGTTTTATTGACAAAGTGTCACAATCAAGTTATTTGATAAACACACAAGCACTTTCCCATCATTTATCAACTATTTTTATTTTGTCAAATTTTATAGAAAAAGCAGTTTTAGGAAATATTTATTTTAATAACTGTTTCTTTTCTAAGATGAAGAGGTTGAAGTGTCAAGAGATCTCCCCCAAGAGTCACAAGGAAGGAGTGGCAGAATCAGGCTAGACTCCTGTTTGCCTAAGTCCTAGGTAAGTTCTCAAGGGCTGTGCCTAATCATGCTTAAAGTGACACTCTTAACTCACCAGATGCCAAGTTCTGACTTAGCTACCTTTTCAAGGCATTCAGACCTGGCACAATAAAGCAATTCTTCTATCTGCTGATAGACGATCTCTCTCTTGGGAATTTGCTCAAAGGAATTAGACTCATCATGCCTTCTGGACCAACTTAACTCATTTTGCAAGAGGCCACAATGTATAGCTGATACTAGGTTTCAAGTCTGAAATGCCCAAGCTGGACACTTTGAGAAAATAAGGATGGAAAGTGAATCTAAGAAATAAGTCATAGATTTTAGAAAAGTAGATCAAATAATCAGTTAGGTAACTGTTCTATAATAGCAATCGTTGGAATCAAGCTTAGTGAGCAATAGGCCTGGGTTCAGTTTTACAGGTGTTCTGATTGCAAAGCTGTTTTTTGCACAGTGCATGCTGCCAATACCAAAGCTATTGATGGTATTTCAGGGAAAGAAAAAAGCTCTCTGTAGTGGGATTAGTGGTAATCTAATTTTAAATAGTTAAAATGATTGTTTTTCAAATTACAGTTGAATCAGAAAATCATTATTTGACTTGTCATGTTGAGTAAATATTAAATGAGTTGCATTCAAGCTGTCTCCACAGTTCCTGAAACCTGAGAGTCAGTTCCAAACACATTTCCTGTTTTGTCCTTATTCTGAATGTAGGGGACTTATTTGGCAGATTCCCTGGAACTGGGCTCTCTTTTCCATTTCACCTCTTTCCCTACCCTACACCAATTTAAGTATTAAAGAGGCATCCAGAACATAGATTCCTTAGGCTTCCTAGGCTGCTGGGGAAGGATTTCCAAGGTTCCTTTTATGTATATTCCAAATTGTTGGCTTTCTTCTTTGTAAATTGTAGAAATGTATGCTTATTTTAGTACACTGAGTAAGAGAGAGGGCGTGGGTGGGGAGAGAGAAAGAAAGAATCTGATTTTAAATTTTAATCTACTCTTTACTGAATAGTAACTACTCAGATGGGATTTGATATTTTTCTTGACATTTACTGTACTTTGGCTTTCAACTTTGAACTTAATTTGGTTCCATAGAAATTAATAATCTGGGGTCAGGTTGCCTCATCTCTATCCCAATCTGAACCTTTTAATATACTTTACAACCTTCATAAAAATATACCACAAGAATCAGAATGGGCAGTAAGAGTCTTTTTATGGAGGATATTCTTGTATTTAAAAGGCTAATCCAGGATGAATTCTAACATTCATCTTTCTTAGATTTTGGTATAGATATCAGACTAAATGGACACTACTTGCTCTGGTAGACTGGAGAAGAATCCTCTTAATGCGAATAATGTGATCCTACTTTCACATTCCAATACTGTCCTTAAGAATTAGGATAGATACAATCCAACTTTCACATATAAAATAATAAGACAAAAATCAGTCAATTCTTAATTTGTTATTCTCTAAAAAAAATGGCTGAAAGCTGTCTGTATTAATTTGTGACTATCCAGTAGTGACTAGTGGCTAAAAGATGAGAGAAGCGTATTTGTCTCTCATGATAAGAGTTAGGAGGCAGTGGTGGTCCAGGGCTGGTATGGAGACTGTCTTCATGAGGTCATGCAGAGACCAGGCTCTGTCCATCACTTTGCTCTACTTTCCCTGTTGTTGGTTCTCATCCTCATGGCAAATGATGGAGATTTACCTTCCTTCTAAGCAGCAGAGTAGGAAAGGGATGAAGTGGCATAGCCTCTCCCTTCAAGGACAACTCCAGAAGAGCTAAACATCACTTTTTATTACAGTCCATTGGCTAAAACCTAGTCCTATGGCCATACCTAGAAGAAGATGAGGCTGGGAAATCCAGGTTTTATTTGGGTATCCAGGTGCCTAGCAGAAATCAAGGTTCTATTCTTACTAGGGCAAAGGAGGGACTGTGTCTGGGGACAACTAACAATCTCGCTGATACTGTCTGATAGTTGGAACCACCTTGGGAACTTTAAAAATACATAATCCTGGGCCTCACCCTTGGAGATTCTGATTCAGCAGGTCTGGCTTGAGCTCATTGACCAAATTATTCTCAATTTTTGTGTCTCACTGATAAAGTGAATCACCAGAAAGTTACATTTCAGTAGAAATGCCTTTGCAGAAAACCTACTTAACATTATGCTGCCAGCTTTCACAGAAAAAATATAATAAATAGTTATCTAAGAAGCATCTCTGCACTATTTGCATGTATAACTTCTGTCAAGGATATTATATATTATATTGTTAGGCCCTTCTGATGTAAATATCATTGTGACTAATTTCTTTCAGCACTCAGACCCAGGTAAAAATGTTTAAATTTCATTCTTCTAAAATTTTATTCTGCTTTATTGGACAATTGGACCGAAGTAATTCACTAAATTTTTCTATTTGCCTTAGCTGTAGGAAGAGAAAAGATTTGTTTTATATTCAGATGTGGTAGTATTCCTTAAAATTTGCGCAGATGATTTATGTCTTCCAGTTCTCTTAAATATATCTTATGGTTTTCTGTTTTTATTTTTCTGTGCATTTTTATAGGTTTCCTCAAATTAAAATTTGCTTTAAATGGGACATGAAAATGATAAAAATAGTTTCTAAACTGGACATTTTAAATAATGACAGATAACATTGAGTGAGAGCTTACTTTGTGTGATGCACTATGCTAAGCATTTTATATCATCTCATTTAATTCTTACAACCATCCTGTATAATCCAAATAAATTCTGGTGTCCAAAGTAATTCAACTTCTACACAGTGCGACCTTCAAAGAAACATACCCTGGCTAACAAATGTAATTAACCACAAGACACACCTTTACTTAGATTTCTCAAAGATGAATAATAACAAAGATACGGCTAATTAATCACAGCAGGAATTTCCTAAATCCCACTTTCTCCTTAATTCTCTTGGGTCCTTTAGAGCTCAGTAGTTGCCAAATTTCTAAAACTCTCTCTGACTTCAGGGCCAACTGTTTGTTCCTCACCCCCCCTCTTTTCTTCATTCCCCTGTAACACTTTGTATCATCTCCCTGGGAGAGAAGACAGAACTTCCTATTCCCTGTGCTGTTGGCTAAGCAATGGCACTCTAGGATGGCTGGAGGGCCAAGTCACTCCATGCTCTCAGTTCTTTCTCACTTCCCATGGAGGGAATTTTGTTGAACCTTCTTGTGATGGTTAAGTTAATGTGTCAACTCAGCCAGGTAATTGTTTCCAGGTGTTTGGTCCAGCAAGCACTGGGCTAATTGTAATACAAGAGCATTTATGGACTTCAATCACCAGTGAATTTACTGCGTGGATGGCTGCTTACATCTGCATCAATCAGGGAGATTACATCATCAATGGGTGACGCTTTTATCCAATCAGTTGAATGCCTTAAAAGGGGAAGTGATTTCAACATTCAGAGAGAATTTCCCAGCTTGTCGTTGGACAGGCAACTTCTCCCAGAAACTCATCAAGGACCTTCATCGGACTTTCATCGGAGGCCCTGGTTTGCAGCCTGCCTGTGGAACCTGGACTTCTGCATCCCCACGGTCGCATGAGAGACTTTTTTAAGATCTCATATTATTGACAGATATCTCCTGTTGATTCTGTTTCCCGAGAGAACCCTGACTAATACACTTCTTACACTGATTTCTCCTCAATGCATTTTCCACATGGTTACACTTTTGAGGTTCATTTGCACTTATCCCTAATTTTTATAAGAATACATTGAGCTTTTGTAAAATTCAGCAGCTTCTTTAAAGTCACTCTGTTAAGAATCAAGAGATTGAAGTCCAAGGAGTGCAAATAGTCTGTGTGCTAAGATGCACATATATGTTTGGAATAATGGCATAGTTATTCTTTCCATAGTTTGAAAGCATTTCTAGTGTTATCTTCTAGAAATAGTATTACCCCAGTTAGATTACTTGTCAAATTGCTTATTTTTCTTCTAATATCCTATTGCACTCATTGTAAGCTCAGTAAGATAATTTTTGTCTTGTTAACTAGTAAATTCTTACCTGAATATGCAATATTTTATAAGAGTAGGCACAAAATAAATATCATGAGTTGATGACTGGCTGGCTGCATAAAAAGAACGTGATACATTTCCCCACTACTGAAGAACTTCTATCATCAATAGTGTGCCCATTTCTATAATCTCAAGGCTTTTAGGAAATGAAAAACAGTTACTTCTCACAAAAACATCTCAGAGACCTCTGGTATATAGTAGTGAATAAGCTCTTTTTTGTGGTTTATAAGTTGATTCTGAAGGAAATTTCAAAATAATACATCAAAAAATGATTTGAGCAATGGCAACACTAGATGTCCTATCAGGACACAGTGGAAAAAAACACAGATCCGAGAAGCAGAAAGCTAAGGTCAGAATCCCAGCTGTGCACAATTTTAGGTAAGAACATTAAACAATTTAAGTTCAAATTTCTCATTTTAAATTGGGGACAGCACTTGCTGTAATTCACGGTTTACTTATAAGAATCAAATGTGGCATGTTGTATGTGAAATTCCTTTGAAAAATCTCAATATGTTATTATTATGCAAATTATTAAATTTCTGATCTGTTTGCTAAAATATCACGAATAATAACTATATCATCTTGCAAACACAAGTGTACAATAGTGCCCCATCTGTGTTCCTGCTTTTTTATATTAAAATTTCAGAAGAAAGGAATGAGTGGGGCTTAAAAAAAAACTTTCTCCAACTATCTTTGAACAATAGCTTTGCCTATTCTCAAATGCATTTCCATTGATGAGTTCATAAAACTAAATTATATACCCATTGCATCCCATATTTTACAGAATATTAAACCATCTTGATTTTTATAAATATGGTTTGATTATTTGCTCTATTATGTTATATGATGATTTTTTAGTAAAATATACATTTCACTAAATAATTAGCAATATAAAAATCATTTTCTAATTCCTCATCTTGGCAAGATATAAAATTTGAGCCATAAATAAAAAATTTAGTATCTTCATTTGGGTAGAATTAAACAGTTACTTATCATTTTCTAATTATTTTCTGGTTGTATCAAGGATATTAAATATCATTATGTATTAAACTTTGTCATAATGAAATATATTTAATTAAGTTCCACCAAATGAACAATAAGTGCACTACACAATGTCAATAATTCAGAATATGTGTTAGGGACTAAACACAAGGACTCAAGACAATTACTTTTAATTAGGTTACAGAGTAAGAACCATAGAGAGATGGCAAGCAATTATATTTAAAAGGTCACTTGAAAGCAAATATAAGAAGAATCCAGTAAAATAATAAACCCAGAAGTTTGTTAAATATGAATTTTGATGTGATCCAATTTCACAATGCTAATAATACTTTCTTTCAACAGATTCCAATAATCAGATCATACTTTTATCCTGTGAAGTGCAGTGAAACAGTGAGCTCTCCCACAAAATTTATGGGAAAGCACAATTGAACACCATGATTAATGCCCTTGTAACTTGCTTTCAAAACTTATTAATCTGATAAAATGCATTTTGTTAGCATAATATACATTGCACTGGTGCACATGTCCAAAAAAAGTACCTTGCAAATATATATCAACTAAATCAATGTCACCTTGAGTTCTCCATTATCACTCATCTTAAAGAATAGCATCATATGCTCAGATTGTTTCAAAATAAAGGCACAACTTCATTTCATTTTCCAGTGTTCACCCCCACCATTATCTTCAGTATTTGAACTCATTTTATTTATCACACATCTGTATTACCTGAATAACTCTGGAGACTCCCTATAGCAATAGGTTGTGTTCAGGCATCATTTTGTAAGGTCTAGGCAATGAAGTGTAAATTTGGTTTTATTTAGTCATTAAAAAAATCCTTTGAGGAGAACTAGAACTACACTATGGAAAAAACTACATAAAATTTGTAAATCATTAACTTAAGTGTAAGTACAAGAAGACCATATATAGATATATCTTCTACATATCTATTAGTCCATTACCAACTATCTCCTTATTAGGAGTGGATAAGACTAATTAATGTCTTTTTCCTGGTTTTATTTCAGACCTTTTTTGTTGGAGGGGGGCATTTTGCTTAGCATCATTTGCTCATTCCTTTTCTGTAGCTCACATCCATTCACATATCATATTGTTCTGTGACATTTTACACTGGACAAATATTAGGCAAGGTTCATTTTATTGCAACCAACAGAAAGAAAATGATTCTGGATAAATCAAGCAGAAAATGGGGTTATTAGAGGTAGCTACACACAGTCCCCCTAACGGCCCCCCCCCCAAAAAAAAAAGCCAAGCAATCAGTTTACTGGGGTGGGTCTGGGACCTCAGTACCTGGAGTTCATGGAGTTTCTTTTAGGGTCTTGTCTTGGTGATGCCACAGCCTATGTTCCCATGGGTCTCCATGTATTTCTGTTCAAACTCCAGATTCTTAGGAGAGAGGCGCTTACTCATCCAGTTTTAATTTCTAGTGTCTCTACTCCTGTCAGTCATGGCCAGAATGCTAGAAGAATGCCACAAATATGGTCATGCTGGCATTGCTGTGAGTCAAGATGCCCCCTAATTTTGTGTCTGTCACTTGGCCACTCTCATCAGGGCTGATATGATCTTTGAGGGAATTATTCTCCTTTAAACCAGGAATTCATCAAAATTCAGCATTTGAGCACAAAATCTTTACCAAGTTTATATCCACTACTCTACTTATTTCTATTTCCATTTGTTCTTGCTCAGAGTGTGCAGTGCTGCAATTATGACTGCTTGCCATCATCTATGACAAAATGCTTGTCCCCTCTGTGCTTCTGGGGCAGAATGGACCCACCTGGCTTTTTACAAAGAAGAAATGACTTTTGGGCTGAGCTGAGAGCTTATCTAAAAGATTCTCCTCCAGGGCTCATAAGTAATTTACTCTGCAGTTAATTCCTATCTCTTCCAACCAATATTTCCCCCTCGATTCCTAAAGATCTGATCACAATGACCTCTTTGCTTCCTGGAGTTTCTGCTTTTTCATTATTTTATAATATATTGGTTAATGCATGAAATGAACCTGGGCAGTGCTTTATGTCAATCCATCTTTAAGTCCCTGGAGAGAGTTGCTGGATACGGCAAGCTTTGTTTTAAGGTTCATTCAGTTCATTCATGACCATTTAGTGTGGCAAAGCATTACTGAAATAAATGGTGGCCCTCGCACATTTACTTGCCCAGGTGGAAAATTGTTGCTGCTGCTTTCAGAAAAACTCTCCAACGGAAATTAAGGCTATATTTCTTGAAATTAAAATATCAAAATGTGAATCTATAAATGTCATAAAAATGAATCTTTTCCTTTTTCACAATCATGCTTCCAGTAATTTCTTTCAATTATATAGCATTCCACTTTTAATTGCCTCAAAATGCCATTTTAATTTTCTCATATAAGGAATAGTGCTCGAGAAGACATTGCATTCATTTCTATTTCTGACTCATTGCATGACCTTCAGTACGCTATTTGAGCATTTGAGCATTCCTGCTAGTAAATTGGGAATATTAGTATTAACTTTTTTTATCAAAACCAACTGGAGTTTTAGGGATGGAGCATTGTTGAGAAGGGGCTCGCTTCTCCCATTGCCCAAAGTGTTCCCATTTCTTCTATATTTTCAAATTATTTAAGGCTTTCGTCTATTTTACAGTCATCTCGTGTTGAAGAGACAATTCTGGTGACTACTCTTCATGTTCAAATCATTATGTTCAAAGGATTGTGCATAAAGCAATTTCCCATCTGATCTCTCAAGATTTCTTTATGGAGTTACCATTGGCCACCTAAGCTAGACAGTATAGGTAATTTTGAACTAAAAATTTCTTAGAGGAACTTAACATTATGAAAATCTTTTACTTCTTCCAGAACATCATTGAACCTGATTATATTTTAAACATTTCTTTCTGTAATTCTCTCTATTGTAAATGAAGAGGCTAAAATGAAGATTACAGCAGACAAACTGATACTAAAATTGTATTTCTCTGGAATATTTTTCAGCTGCATTCTTTGCCTTTTATGAGTGTACATTTAATGAGGTTATATATTTGTTACTATTAGATCACACAGAATCAAATTGTATATATTGTTGTTCTTCTGCTCCCTCTGCAGGGCCTCCTCCCCCTCCTCCCCCTCCCCCTCCTCCTCTTCTTCCTTGTCTATGTCTGTTCTGGAATCTTTTTTTTTTTTTTACTTTATTTTGTACATTTAATAATTGAAAATATAAACAATTAAAAGCTAAAAAGTAAACACAGATGAATAAATATATACATTTCTCAATTAAATGTAATAGATGCAGATAATTTTTTTTTTAATCAAACAATATGTTACACAATATATTTTGTTGATAGTAATGCATTCATACAGTATTTGTCCTTTTGTGTCTGGCTTGTTTGCTCAACATAATGTCCTCCAGGTTCATCCATGTTGTCATATGCTTTACAACTTCATTTCTTCTTACAGCTGCATAAATCAAATATTCCATTATGTGAATAGACCAGTTTGTGTATCCATTCGTCTGTTGATGGACACCTGGGTTGTTTCCAACTTTTGGCAATGGTGAATAATGTTGCTATGAACATCGGTGTGCAGATGTCTGTTCGTGTCGCTGCTTTCAGTTCTTCTGGGTATATACCCAGTAGTGGTATTGCAGGGTCATGTGGCAAGTCTATATTCAACTTCTTTAGGAACTGCCAAACAGTCCTCCATAATGGTTGTAACATTCTGCATTCCCACCAACAGTGAAGAAGTGATCCTATCTCTCCACATCCTCTCCAACACTTGTAGCTCTCTGTCTTTTTAATAGTGGCCATTCTGATAGGTGTAAAATGATATCTCATTGTAGTTTTGATTTGCCTTTCCCTAATCATGAGTGATGTTGAACATTTCTTCATGTGTGTTTTTGCCATTTGTATTTCTTCTTTGAAGAAATGTCTATTCAAGTCTTTCGCCCATTTTTTAATTGGGTCATTTGTCTTTTTATTGTTGAATTCTAACATCTCTTTATATATCCTGGATATTAAACCCTTGTCAGATATGTGATTTCCAAATATTTTTTCCCATTGAGTTGGCTGCCTTTTCACCTTTCTGACAAAGTCCTGTGAGGTGCAAAAGTGTTTAATTTTGAGGAGGTCCCATTTATCTATTTTTTTGTTGTTGTTGCACGTGCTTTGGGTGTAAAGTCCAAGAAACCACCACCTACTACAAGGTCTTGAAGATGTTTCCCTACATTTTCTTCTAGTAGTTTTATGGTCCTGGCTTTTATATTTAGATCTTTGATCCATTTTGAATTGATTCTTGTATAGGGGGTGAGATAGGGGTCCTCTTTCATTCTTTTGGTTATAGATATCCAGTTCTCCCAACACCATTTGTTGAAGAGACTGT
>JAQZBX010030006.1:0-27011 GCA_029593785.1 Cabassous unicinctus
ATTCATGTGCTGAATTTGGCTTAGAGAGAGGCCACATTTGAGCAACAAGGAGGCTTTCAGGTGGCAACTCTTAGGCACCCCGTAACAGTAGGTCAAGTTTCAATTACAAGAGCCTAGACTCATAAGGCTAGTGATCAATAACAAGAACCCAACAGTGGGCCATCCTCTTTGGCCAGACACTGCCCCTGCACTCGGGGGTCTGTTGCTGCTCCCTTGGAGAATATGGCAGAGCTCTCCCAGCTGGGAATTCAGTATTCCCTCATTTATTGAGTGATTGTCTATCCACCATGGCCATGCCCCATCCCTCGATCATTTGAACAGTTTTATATAATTTTCATGTATATTCAGATGAACTTACTCCCATGAATCCCCCATCCCAGACACCCCCCACCAATGATCCTCTGCAGCCCTCATTGTAACCCTTCTGTGACATAAACTTTCCTTGAAGATGAAGCCCATATAATAACCAAATCCAATTAATAGGAAAATTAAATAATAGTGATAAACTTAATTGCAATAGATAATACAAGTAAATTCAGAAAAAAAGAACTAAAAAAATATAATTAACGGATTGGGACATTCAAAAAAAGAAAATGGGAAAAAACAAAAGAAAAAACATTTTTTAAAAATTATTACTGTCATTGTTTTTTCTCCTTTTATCACTGCATTATCAGATGTTCAGTGTGTCCCATGACATCTTCCCTCTCCCATTCCCCAGTGTCTCCCAAATTTTCATTTAGTTTTCAAAGAAGTTTTAGGACACAGCAAAGTCACACACGGAATACTAGGGATTCCCATATACCCAAATTCCCTCCCCCTTCCCCACCCCATATTAAAACTTTTTTTTGTGTGTGGTTGGTACCATTGTTATAACTGTTATACAAATAGTGAAACATAGTTACTAAACATTGTCAATGGTTTACAGTATAGTTTACATTTTAAACGGTACAGTTTAATATTTTTTGATGATATTTACCATGTTCTGTGTCCATTACTGTAAGGTAATGAAGAATATTTCCCATGGCCACTAAATACCTCATTTGATCTTTTCTGTTCCTTCTTCCCCACCCCCCGGGGCATATGACACTCTCCTGTCTTGGCTAATGGGATGACAAGATTCATAGTTACATGCCCTGGGTATTCTAACCTGCCCTTCCTAATCTACCCACCTGTTAACCCTGCACCACCAAACCCACTAAAATCTCTACCCACCTGTCCTATTCTTCAATATGTAACTATACTCTATCAATTTACCACATATTATTTCCATATGGGTGATGGCTCGCAACCTATCCTTCTCTCTCTCTCCCTTGTTAACCTATCTTTCAGACAGTGGTTCTCAGAGACTGTTAACGTTCCCTAATTCAAATCAATGCCCATCAACAGATGAATGGATAAGCAAAATGTGGTACATACATACAATGGAATATTACTCAGCTGTTAGAAGGAATAAAGTGCTAACACATGGAATAACATGGATGAATCTTGAAGACCTTATGTTGAGTGAAGCAAGCCAGGCATTGAAGGATGAACAGTTTATGTGTATACTTTAAATCAGTGCCCACTCTATGGTGCTGTTTCTCGCATAGCCAGTATTCATGGGTCCAGGAATCAAGGAGTGGAAATGGGAGTGGTACCACACATCATTTCCCTAGTGATCCACTGGGAATATTTTTCCTTCCTGTCTCTGAAACCTTAAGCTCTGCTGGTTACAGGTCATGGGTTCCAGAAGGAGGAGTGCTTCCACCTAGGCAACAAAACAATGATTCTTTGAACTGGAAGTTAAGACTGCCTCCTGGCCAACTTGGGCTCTTCTTACCTCTAAATCAATATGCAAAAAAAAAAAGAATTACTCTACTGGTTGTGGTGTCAGATCCTGACTATCAAGGGGAAATAGGACCACATCTACATAATGGGGATATAAAAGAGTTTGCCTGGAATACAGGAGATCCTTTAAGGTATCACTTAGTACTGCCATGCCTTGTTTAAAGTCAATGGAAAATTACAACAACCCAATCCAAGCAGGACTAACAATGGCTCAGAATCTTCAGGAATGAAAATTTGGGTCACCCTATGAGGCAAAGAACCATGGCCAGCTGAAGTGCTTGCTGAAGGTAATGAGAAGATGGAATGGATAGTGGAAGAAGGTAGTGATAAATATGAACTTCAACCACATGACCAGTTACAGAAACATGTTCTGTAACAGTCATGAATCTTTCTTCCTTGTTTCATTATGAGTATGATTGTATATGTACATAAAATGTATTTCATTTTTTTCTTCCCCATTTTTTTCCCTTCTCATATGACAAGTTGTACAAGTTTCATGTCATAATATTTAAGGATGTCAAGTTTAAGAGTGAATATTACTATAACTCAAGGACTTGCACCCTATTCTTTAGGGAATTAATGTATTTCTATTTGTATGTAGGAGAGTTGAACAATATTAGGCAGACATATATATATAATATATTATACATATGTGTGTGTATATGCATGTCTTTTATTGTTTTTACTTAGAAACTAAGTATAGTTTAAGGTAATGTGTATGGTTGCTGAGTTGACAAGAGGTGGACTGTGATGGTTAGGCTAATGTGTCAATTCATCCAGGTAATTGTGCCTAGTTTCTTGTCAAGCAAACACTGGGCTAATTTAATATAAGGACATTCATGGGCTTTAATCATCAGTGAGTTTATTGCAGAGATGGCTGATTACATCTGTGATCCACCTAGGAGACTGTTATCAACAATGAATGATGTTTTATCTAATCAGTTGAATGACTTAAAAAGGGAAGTGATTAGACAATTTCCCAGATCATCTTTGGACAGTTGGCATCTCCCAGAAACTTATCAAGGACCTTCATTGGACTTACATTGGAGCCCCTGGTTTGCAGCCTCCACGTGTAACCTGGACTTGTGCATCCCCATGGTCACATGAGAGAATCTTATAAATCTCATACTATTTACAGATATTTTCTGTTGATTCTGTTTCCCAAAAGAACCCTGATTAATACAGCCATGTCTTCCTCTTTCTTTGTATGGATTGTAATTTTTTTATTGGTGTATAGGCATCAGTGTATCTTGATGGGTTTGTTCAGTTGATTAGTTTCTCTTTCTAATCTAGGGTTTTAATTTGTTGTTGTTTTGTGTGTGTGGGAAGTTTTCCCTTTGACACTTCCTTCCTCTTATTCTATTTCCTTGTTGTTGTTGTTTTCCCTTGGGCTCTTTTTCTCTTTGTCCAGTTCCCTTCAGATCGGTGTTCTGAATCATCCTACTCTGTAGGTTCCCAAAACAGCTCACTCAGGTGGGATTTTACCCCATTCTCAGTTGTTTTTTGTGAGAGAGCTGGGGAATGCCCACCTAAGCAAATGCCATCTTGCCAGAACCCCATCAATACTTTTGACAGCAAAGTCACATTGATGAAAGTGGCACATCAGAAGGAAAAGCTGGTTTTGTGAATTGTTACTAATACCCCAAAGTAGTCTGTCTCCTCAGTGTTAAATTTAGAAACAGACTCAAATCCATCAGGCTTTTTTTTTGGAAAGTGGTAAAGAGCTAATTATTGATGTCATTGGTATTAGCTTCCATGTTGAAGTGGTTGTAAGAATCCTGAAACTTCCATGCTGGCTGACTCTAATGCCTGCTGTATCTTTGACATGGTAGCTGAAGTTGGTTTCAGCATGTATCTGCTTGACATTGGTGATGGCTTACTGGTATCTAATGATGTGAAGCTTAAAATTAAAGAGATCACTAGTGTAATCAATCCAGCATTAGAGAAGTATTTTATCTCAAACTCTGGCATGAAAATCATAGTTGACCCAGGTCGATATTATGTTGCACTGGCTTTTACAATTTCAGTGTATATCATTGCCAAACAAAAATTATATTAAAGGAACGAACAGGCTATGGTGATGAAGATTAACCAAGTGAACAAACCTTTATATATTATTTGAATGATAGAATATATGGATCATTTAATCACTTCCTTTATGATCATGCACACATAAAGGCCATTCTGTAAAAGGGACACATACCAGATGAGAAGTATCATTCATCTAGCACATCAGGAACAACATGCAATGGCCTGGATGGATTCAGTAAACAGGATAACCTGCCAGAAATGCACATGTGTGATTAGAAGCTGTTTGAGAATATGGGTGCATACACCATTGCTGCTGTTTCTATTTTCTATGGATTCCAGAGGCCAACTATCTACTTTTTGATGTCAGGGTCAAAATGGCAAGTCATGCAGCAAATCTAGAGTTTCCATGTTTCTGCCTGAAGTGGAGGAGCAGGATGCCAGAACTCCTTGCTCAAGAATGTGGGATTAAATGCCACCCAGAATTTTTTTGTGCTTTAGTTAGTATTTTGAAGCTGTTAACTATGAGTTTAGCTTGGATTGAGAAATTTGGATGGACCATTTAACTTAATTATAGCAGGTTTTGAAATGTGCTTGTAAGAATAATGTTGGATCAGATGCAACAATATGGGAGACTAGGAGATGGGGTCACACTTATCTTTGTCCCTGTGGAAATTATTTGATTATTTATTTTATATGGATTTTTATTCCTTTCAAACATGTTTCTAAAGGATGCCCATCAGCTGCTGAGCAAGTATTTGTAGTTTGTATAATGGTAGAATGGGCCAAAAGCTAGTGTTGTGATCTGTTGTAAAAGGGCAGGGGGTGGGGTATATGTGAATTCCCTATATTTTTATATAACATTTATATAATCTAAAGCTTCTTTAAAAACAAAAATATTATCTTGAAATAATTAGGAAAAAAACTTAATACAATGCCAGAGTAACCAAAACAGTGTGGTACTAATATAAAGATGGATATATAGATTGATAGAATTGCATTTAGAGTTCAGAAATAAAATCAAATATTTATGGTCTACTGATTCTAGACAAGATTGCCAATTACATTAATTGGGAAAAATGGTGTCTTGTACAAATGATGTTGGGAAAATGGATATCCAAATGCAAAAGAATGAATTTGAATCCCAACTTCATATCATATACAAAAATTAACTTTAAACAGTAAAGGGACCTAAATATAAGATAAAAGTATGAAAATTTTAGAAGAAAACAAAGGCAGAAACTTTCATAGCGTTGCACTGGTAATGATTTTTTTAGATATGACAACAAAAACATGATAAATTAAAGAAAAAATAAATAAAATAAACAACAAAATTTGACACTTTTGCAAATCAAAGGACATTATAAAGTGAAAAGACAACATACAGAATGGGCAAAAATAATTGCCGCTTATGGTTTTGTTGTGGCAGATTGAATGAAAACCCAAGCCGCACACTGAATGGTGGATGAACGAAGTTTTATTATGCATGAGCTCAAAGGAGAGTCAAGTCTCCAAAAAATCTGAGCACCATGTCTTGGTTTTCCTAAGTTTATTTAGGAACTCTAAGTGGGCAAATTCCTAAGCAAGGAGGCAGGCAGGGTTACAAAACCAAAAGGAGTGAGGTTAGCTTATCATCCTAAAGCAGAAAGCTATTAGGGAGAAAAATAGTAATTATCTGTTTAGAGTTGTAAATTACAGTTGAAGGGGGCAGGTGGAGAGTGCTTATCTTCCTAACGATGTGGATTCCAGGTAGAAAAGGGAGGAAGGGAGAAAGGGATTGAGGGGAGGTTATTTTCCTAAACCTATGGGTTTCTGCTTGAGGGGCTTTAGAGCCCCAGCACTTTCTTTATCATCCCCCCCTTTGATGCGCTTATAATTCTTTAGGGGCAAATCTGCTAATGGGATTTTTCTGTAGTCCCCAAGGACTAATATTTAACATGAAGCATTACTTGGTGTTTTAAGGTGTTTAAGCAAGAAATGATGTATTGTGTTAGGTACTGTAGAATGCATGGTCTGAAAGTTAAGAGGAAGAAGACTGAGGCTATTACCAGCATGAATGGCAAAATCCAGGAAAGGAGATACTGGAAGTAATTCCCATTGGCAGATGCCTGGTATACAAGGTTTAAGCAGTCTTTGGCTCATTCTTTAGTAGGGCCACCTTGTCCCTAACTATCCCTGAGGAATTTGCATATAAACAGCATTCTTCCCCCTGGGCCTGGCAGGTTCCCCCTAAACCTGCAGTGAGCAAGTCTAATCCTTGCCTGTTTTGTGAAACTACTTCTGCCAATGAGTCTATCTGGTCTTGCAACCCATTGAGAGCCCCCAACAGTTCTTTGAGGTCATTTGAAGTTTCCTGTGCTAGTGTTTGTAAGCCCTCCTGACCAACTGCAAATGAGACCACTGCTACTGCTGTACTGCTTACTACTCCTAGTCCTAAAAGTATCAGAATTGCCTGTATTGCTCATTTAGCTTGGGAGAGCTCTCCAGGCAATTCTTCCCCATACACTGAGAATGAAAGTACTGGCCAAGCCAGGTAACAGATACCCTGGACATCCTTTGGTAGGCACCAGTAGGCATTGGTGCCATAGACACAGATGGTGGAGTTTGTGGTGCATCAGTCAGGCTCATTGAGTGGGTGGGTGGTGTTAAAGCTAGCCCTTCCAAGAGGAAAGATGGTTGAAGGACACCTGGTAGTTATGTTTTAACAGTTAGCCAGTTTTCCTGTGAGTCCGGTTATGCAGACTGGGAGGTGCCTGGTCTTGCCACAAGCTGTTGTGGGTCAGGAGGGTTACATTCCATGGGACAGGTATGGGGAAGATGGTTATACTTCAGGATGTGCATAGCCAGCAGGATGCAACTATGTTGGGCAAGGATTCATTTAGGAGTTGGTGGAAATTTTGAACCTGGTTCAAAAGGACATTGCAGGGGCTGTTTTAACTTTGGCCTTTAGTATCTGGGCAACTTTACTGATATTTTTCACCAGGGTTTTCTCCAGAGGTTTCATTACTGGGATCAGTTGGACTAGTATGAGGTCCCCGGGGTCTGGCCCCACTGGGTCGTATATTCCAATTCCTAGTTTTAGTCATGTTTGGGCCTTTAAAAAAGTATTTTCTGATCCAGTGGTTATGTTTAATAAGGTGAGGTTTACGGGGTCACAGGTTTCTATGCCACACCTTGCCGGGCTGGGGATTTTTTGTAAGAGATATGGAGAAGTCAGTGGGACCTCCTTCTCGGGAGGGGTGGCACCTACCAGTAACCTCCATGAGTGGCAGAATCCTCCACTCTTTTGGGGGTCTCAGCAGAGGTTATTTGTCATAACTCCCATAGTTGTGACACCTACAACCACTTCTGGAGGCAGGTATGGGGGTATGGGGGTACAGGGCAACTAGCAAGGTGTAAGGAGCATGATCTTGGTTTGCCCTGCATGTGTCAAATATTACAGAGGCTGAATTGCACCTGCTGAGAATGGGACTGAAGTGTTCAACACAGATTGTTTGCCCCAGCTTTGACTAACTTACAGCTGCCATAGATTTTGGGGGTAGATATTGGCTACTAGGGAGGGGGCAAGGAAGGAAAGGATAATCAACTCAAGGCACAGAAGCATCCTATTATATACCAGTAAGCAATTGCAATTAGGTCTCTATTCACTATAGACCAGTCTGCAGGGGCCACAGCAGTGAGTCCAATTCCAAATACCAAGGCAAGCAGGCCATATAAGCACAGGTTTCACCAGGATCAGGGGTCCATTCAGCAGGCGTTTGACGAGGTTGATGCTTGGGGATCCCAGGTGACTTGTACTCTCAAGGGGTGGCCTGAGTACAAGTCCTGCTGTCCTGCCTTTATCAGGATGTGCCTCTTGATCCTGGAATGATGGATCCAAGGAATGATGCCTGCAACTTTAAGAGCAGTAGGTGTTACAAGGATCACAGTATGTGGACCTGTCCAGGAAGGCTCAAGGGGTTCTTTTATCCAGTGTTTGACCCAGACTAGGACCCTTGACCAGTGGGGGTGCATCAGATGTCACAGGGAGATGAGGTTCTGGGGCAAGACAGTTTTATGTATTTCAGCCAGAGTTTTCCCCAGCTGCTGAAGAATGGAATCTTTGCTAGCCTCCCCCAGAAGTTTGAGATGTCCTTTGAAGGCCTGGATATTTGGGGGTGGTCATCCAAATAGAATTTCAAAGGGTGAATAGCCTGTGAGTCCTGGGGTACACTTAACTCAGAGAAGGGTTAAGGGAAGAAAGTCTACTCAGGGGCGACCAGTTTCTTGGCAGAATTTGGCTAGGGTGTCTTTGAAATCAAATTTCCCTGAACTCTGGGATCTGTAAGCGGTATGAAGTTTCCACTTGATTCCTAACATTTTTGCAAGCTCTTGGACTATGACATCCATGAAGGTTGGGCCATTTTCACTTCCAGTAGACAGTGGCAGTGCCTGTCATGGACTTATTTCTCTAAGTAAAGCCTTAATCACTTCTCTTGCCTTTTCGGTGTGAGTGGGGAAAGCTTCGACCCAACCTGTAAAGGTGCATATCATCACCAACACATATTTGTACCCTGACTTGGTTTCACTTCTCTGAAGTCTACTGTGAGATCTTCAAAGGGGGTCATCCCTGTGTGCTGGACAACTGCCAGAGCACAGGGGCCCTGCAAAGGGTTGTTTTTGGCACAAACTTGGCACTGGCTGCTGATGGTGGCACATTGAGAAGTGAGTGGTGCTATGTAGTAGTATCATCGGAGCAAGACATCTAGCACAGTTTTCCCTAAGTGGGTGAGTTCATGGTATTGCTGGATGAGTGGCTCCTTTTGGGACAAAAATATGGTCATCTGGAAGAGGCCAAGTTCTTTCAGGGGTTCAGCTTCCCCCTTCTTTCTTAGCCCATTCCTGTTCTTCCTGTGTATAGCTTAGTTGATTAGTTTCTTGTCCTAAGAGGGACAGCTGCGCTGTCAATTCCAGGACTCATATTCTGTGGGTTTCTTCAGCCACTTGCTGAGCTGCTTTGTTAGCTAGCTTGTTTCCTTGAGTGACCATGTCCATTCCTTTCTGATGTCCTTGGCAGTGGATGATGGTGACTTTGCCTGGTTTCCAGATTGCTTCTAACAGTTGGAGGATTTCTTCTTGGTTTTTGATTTCCTTTCCCCCTGTAGTTAGGAGACCTCTTTCTTTATAACTTGCCCCATGGAAATGAATGGTAGCAAATGTGTACTAAGAGTCAGTGTAAATGTTTACCAGTTGCCCAGCAGCTATCTTCAGGGCTTGGACCAGTGCCCAGAGTTTGGCTTGTTGCGCGGACGATCCCTGCGATAGAGATGCCGCTTCCACCACCCATTTGGTAGTGGTGACTGCATATCCAGCAAGCTTTTCCCCATTTTTAATGAGACTGCTCCCATCTGTAAATAGTGTTTGGTCTGGAGAAGGGAGTGTTTTTTCTTGGAGGTCGGGGTGACTTGCGTAAACTTCCTCGGTCACTTCAACACCATCATTCTCAGGAAAGTCTTCCTCTTCTGGTAAAAAAAAGTGTCAGGATTTAGATGGCACACTGTTTCTATTGTTACCCTGGGGTTTTCAGAGTAAATTTTGATAATGTGTGAGTTGGGGATTAGATATCCACTGGTGCCTGTGTGAGTTCATTAGAGCATATGGCACCATAACATGAATAGCCTGTAAGAGGGTTAATTTGTCAACTTCTTTGATCAGAGTTACAGTTGCTGTCAGGGCTTTCAGGCAGGGTGGCCACCCTGCAGGCACAGGGTCCAGTTGCTTGGAGAGGTAAAGGATGGGTCTTTGACAGGGGCAGACTGTTTGTGTGAGGTACCCCAATGCTACTTTGTCCTTTTCATTCATGAAAAGGTTAAAGTTTTGAGTTACATCTGGGAGCCCCAAGGCAGGGGCTCAGCTGAGTTGTCTTTTGATGTTTTGAAAGGCCCCCTGTTGAGCTTCTTCCCAGGCAAGGGACTCTTTTTCTGGACCCATCAGAACTTCCTAAAGGGGTTTGGCCATGACTCCAATCCTGGGAATTCAGATGCGACAGAACCTTGCAGTCCCAAGGAACTCATGAAGCTTTCTTTTAGTGATGGGGGTAAAAATGGTGCAGATCACTTTCTTTCAATTGGGTCCAAGTGTCTGGTGCCCTTGCATGATGTTGAACCCCAGGTACTTGACCTGCTGTTTACAAATCTGGGCCTTTCTCCAAGACACTTTGTACCCAGTCTGTGTTAGAAGTTGTAGGAGAGTCTGGGTCCCTCTCCAGCAGTCCTCTTCTGTCTCACTGGCAAGTAGGAGGTCATCTACATATTGTAAGAGGGCACACCTGCAGTCCTCCCAGGGGTAGGTGGCCAGATCTGCTGCCAAAGCTTCCCCAAAAAGGTAGGGGAGTTTTTGAAGCCTTACGGGAGCCAGGTCCAAGTTAGCTGAGTTTTCTGTTGGGTTTTGGGATCTTCCCGTTCAAAGGAAAACAGAGGCTGGCTCAAGGGGCCAGCCACAGGCAGAAGAAGGCATTTTTCAGGTTCAGGCAAGTGAATGAGGCAGCTTCATGTGACAGCTGTCCTAGCAAAGTGTACATGTTGGGAACAACCTGATGTAAGGTAAGAGTGGTGTTATTAAAGGCTCATAAATCCTGCATTGGTTTATATCCGGTTCCATCTGGCTCCTTTACTGGTAATAATGGGGTGTTCCAGTGTGACTGGCACTCGATCAGGATTCCTTCTTTTTTCAGGCAAACTATATGTTTGACCATGCCCAATTGCACTTTTCAGGGAATCAGATGCTGCCTCTGAAGGACCAGGACCACTCCAGGCTTCATGTTGATGATAATGGGTGCATGGTTCCGTTCCACTCCTGGTGTGTGTTTTTTTCCACACAAACCTGGGAAAAAATTTCCAGCAGTTTTTCCAGATTCTGACCTGAACTTTCTTCCACATGAAATCTCCATTCTTCACTTCAGGGTATGATGGCGAGGAGAGTAAGGCTGGTCTGTGGCTTAAGCTTGCTGGCCCTTCAGGTTTGGGCTCCCAGTTTGGTTAACAGGTCCCTCCCAAGTAGGGAAACTGGACTTTCAGGCAGGT
Source organism: Cabassous unicinctus (assembly GCA_029593785.1). Classification (NCBI taxonomy): domain Eukaryota; kingdom Metazoa; phylum Chordata; class Mammalia; order Cingulata; family Chlamyphoridae; genus Cabassous; species Cabassous unicinctus. The sequence continues at coordinate 10,917 of JAQZBX010030006.1, forward strand.
ACAGAAATTCATGAGTCACTTTGTGGCCACCAAGTTGGCAAGTTCTTGACTGCAAAAAGGCAGTTAGCTTGACTGGTCCCCAGTCGCTTCTATGATATTAGTGGTTTTTCCACTAAAGGGGGCGATGGGGGTTGTGACCACAGAATATTCATTGCCAGTGTCCACCATGAAAGTCATTGACTGGCCCCCAACTTGTAGTTTCACCATGGGCTCATGGGGGCCAAGTTCCAGTGAGCCCGGTCACCCCTATTCAGGGTTGAACCCTACCAGCCCGATCCGATGGTCTTGGGACTCATGTAGGTATTTCGCTTTAGGGATGTTCCCTCTATGTGTCTGAGTCTTTTGAGGGCACTTATTTTTCCAGAGTCCACTTTCTTTGCAATAGGCACATTGGTCTCTGGTCAGAAACACCTGTCTCATGCTTGGGCCCCCATTTTCTAGGCAGCCCTTCTCATCTGGTGAGCTCAGGATTTCCCAAGGCTTCTGCCAGTAGGGAGACTTGATGTTTTATTCACTTCTTGGCTTCTTGTTCAGCAGCTTCATCTCAATTGATGAACACTTTGTTGGTGACTTCAATGAGTTGATACATGTTCATCCACGTGAACCCTTCTAATTTTTGGACTTTTCTTTTAATGTCCATTGCTACCTGTGCAACAAAGGGAGAATTCACAATCCTCTGGTTTTCTAGAGCTTTTGGGTCAAAAGGGGTGTAGATTCTGAAGGCCTCACAAAGTCATTCATAGAAATCTACTGGAGATTCATCAGGCTTTTGAGTATCTAATGTCATCTTTGTCATGTTTGTGGGACATTTTGCTCCTTCTCAGACCCCTTGGAGGAGTGCTTCCTGATATTGCTGGAGTGCAGCCCATCCCTGATCATTGTTGTAGAGCCAGTTTGGTTGGGCCTCTGGTGCTGCCTCTTGTGCCCTATCTTCTGGGTTTATGATGTCAGTGGGGGCCTGCTCCTGCAGCCACTTCTGGGTTTTTGTCAGAATCCATCCTCTCTCCTCCATATTAAACAAAGTCAGGAGTTGGAAGCAATCATCCCAAGTAGGATGATGGGTTTGGAAAATGGATTCCATGAGATCAATAAGGGCCTGGGGCTTTTCTGAGTAGGAGTGGGTATGGTGCTTCCAGTTTAAGAGGTCTGTGTTTGTGAAGGGCTGGTAGTACAAAATAGGACTTCCAGGTAAAATGGTCTCATCCTCTCTGATTCTGGGCTGGACCCTGTGTTTCATGGAAGGGCATCTGTAACATGGATTGTGCCAACCAGAGCCTCCTTGCTATTGGGGTTCTGGGGCTTTCCTCAGAAGGGGTCAATGTTCCAGGAGGGACCAAAGGTGGGAGTGTTTCTGGAAGATCTGCCTGCACTCCCAGGCTAGGAGGAGCAACCAAATGTGGGGCTGTTTCTGGGAGATCTACCTGCCCTCCCAGGCTAGGAGGAGAGGATAAAGTGGCCGAAGAATATGGTGGTGGTGGTGGGCATGGTGGGTTCTCTTCTGAGGACCTCTGATGAATGACAGGCTCCCTGAGCATCATTCCCTGTGCAACCAAGACCCTGCTATGTACCTCTTTTCCAGTGCACAATTGAACCCAAGTGAGCAGCATCTGGGTTATCTCTAACCACGAGTTGATGTAGTGAAACTGATTGGGATGACCAGGAGTTCCTGTGACAGCCAGCCACACTCGGCAGACCCTGTCTATATCCAGGATCTCTTCTGAGGGCCAGTCTACATTAAAAGTGGGGCCGCTCTACTTCACATAAGTTTCAGAGGGTGCTGGGATTCATCCAGATGTCATAATCTCTGGAAAAGCCCTTTTTGAAAATCTTGAGCATGCAGTTTAAGATAGTAGGTTTTGACTGTGATGAACCCATACCCTGTGCCAGTGGCATAAGACAGACAAAGCAAAGGGGTTGCCTCTTCTGAGGCCACTCAGATACCTACCTGTCTGTGTCTTTTGCAAGAACTTCAGCTTATCTTAGCTAAGGCGCTCGGGCAGAGTTTAGGGTGTGATGTTATGCCATATGATGTAGCCACAGAAAACAGATTAGGGCCCACACATGCTCCATAGCACAAGCTGTGGGGTCACAGACTGGAATAACAGAGGCAAGTTTCTGTCATCCTCACTCACACACACAATTGCTCAGAAGTTACACAGTCCATTTCTCAGGAATTAACAGTAATAAGTCTGCACCCTGAGTCGGCGGCAAAAGACAGACAAAAGCATGAGTTGCCTCTTCTGAGGCCACTCAGATGCCCACCTGTCCATGTCTCTTATGAGAATTTCTGCTCATCTTGGCTAAGACACCTGGACAGAGTTCAGTGTGGGCCATTATGCCATATGATTTAGCCATGGAAAACAGGTTAGGGCCCACACTGGCTCTGTAGCTCAAGCTGTCTAGTCATCCTCACTCACACACACATTCACTCATTGATTATGCAGTCCCTTCCACAGGGTGTGCCCTATCCTGGGATCTCAAAATTTGAGACTTTGGGAGGTGATCAGTCTCCCCTTCCTTCCATAGATGGGCCTGACTGAGGACTTGGCACCTGTGGCTATACCTTTCTGGAGTCTTCTGGCATTGTTCAGTCTGCCCCTCCACTAAGTCAGGCCGGGTTGTGAGGACAAGGCCCATGGGGACCAACTCTGAAAGAGGTTCCATTAGGAGAATGGGTGGCACCCACTTTGTTCGCTCACTTGGAGAACCTCATTGGCTGTGCCCATCAGCTCAAAGCTGGAGGGACAGTGGGCCTGCTCTTTTGGGCTTCTCTGGTCAGGGAACCAAATGTTGTGGCAGACAAAATGAAAAACCCAAGCATGTGTTCTGAGAGGCAGAGGAACAAATTTTATTAGACGCAGGCCCAGAGGAGAGTCAAGTCACGAAAAATTCTGAGCACCCTGTCTTGGTATTCATAAGTTTATATAAGGACTCTAAGTGGGCAAATTCCTAAGCAAACAGGCAGGCAGGTTTTAATAAAACAAAATGAGTGAGTTTAGCTTATCTTCCTAAAGCAGAAGGCTATTAATGAGGAAAAGAGACATTATCTGTTTAGAGTTGTAAATTCCAGTTGAAAGTGGCAGGTGGGGAGTGCTTATCTTCCTAACTATGTAGATTCCAGGGAGAAAAGGGAGGAAGGGAAAAAGTGATGGAGGGTGCTTATCTTACTAAAGCTGTGGGTTTCTGCTGAGGGGGTTAGGGCCACAGCACTTCCTTTATCGCTTTCTTCTAGTGGCCACTGTTCAGATCTCTCCCCTGCCTTTAACTTGGCTTTGTAATAAGCCAGTTTGGTTTGAGCACTGGCCATTTAAAGAGGAAAAATCACAACAAACCCATATGCTAGTAAAGCAACTGTTAGAAATAGGGCACATAGAGCCATCTAATAGTCCTTTGAGTACTCCCATTTTTGTCATTCCTAAAAAGTCTGGAAAGTGGTGGTTTCTTCAAGATCTTGGCCAAATTAATGCCATCCTCCAACCCATGGTTTCCCTCCAATTAGGCCTTCCCAATACCACAGTAATTCCTAAAGATTGGCCTTTGTTAGTCATAGACTTAAGACTGCTTCTTCACCATCCCTCTTGCAGAAACAGAAAAGAAAAATTTTCCTTCTCCCTTCCAGCCATTAACAATCAGGAGCCTTTAACTAGATCCCAATGGGAGGTTTTACCTCAAGGAATGCTTAACAGCCTCACCATGTGTCAACATTATTTATCTCCAGCTTTACACCCTACCTGCACTGCTTTTCCACAAGTGCTTATTTATCATTACATGGGTGATATCCTAGGCAGGCCCTTCTGAGGCACTCTTAACTAAACTTTACAAACATCTAAAAAATGTGCTCACTCAAGCCAGCCTCCAAAAAGCTCTTGATAAAGTTCAATAACCCAGCCCTGGAAATACCTAGGGACTGATAAACCATGCCAATCAAAAGAAAGAACTAAAGTGCAGAGATCCCCAGTTTCGCATTAAGTTATTTCTCTTCCCCACTGCCTTAATACCCACAGGATTGTTAGGACAATTACTTCCACAATTACGATACTTAGAGTGGATTTTTTTCATCAAAAAACTACCACTCTCTATGTTCATAATCCAGCCCAAATCCTATTCAAGGGTCATCTGAGATGCCAAGAGTTAACCAACTTTGACCCAGATATCATTTATATTTGCTTATCACAAAAACATTTTCAACAAGACCTTTTTAACTCTATGGAAATTCAAGCTACTTTGGCAGCCTTTTGGGGGGGCAAATTATGTTTCCTTTACCTGCTGATAAATTGCTTCAGCAATCCCCCATCTTAAATCTCAAACCTCCTCATGTCATTAGCCCAGTTCCTCTTTCTAATTCAATTAACATTTTTCTCAATGGCTCAGGAAAATCTCCTAAAGCCACCATCACTTGGAATGTACAATATAAATGGTCTCATGCAGTTACTAAAAATCATTGATCTACTCAAAGAGCTGAACTAGTCACTGCCATTATGGCATTAAACAATTCCCTTCTCAGCCTATTAATATTATTTGTTATTCTGATTATGGAGTTTATATTCTCCAAAACTTAGAGCAAGCATTAATAAAACCTTTTCCAGACCAAAAATTATATTCCCTTTTTATAACTTTGCAATCCTTATTTGATAAACATGAGCACCTCTTTTTTGTCACTCATATACACTCCCACACAGGGCTACCATGTCTCCTAACAGAAGGAAATCAATAAGCAGACACCGTAGTGGGAGCAACCTTAGCCTTCCAACAAGCTCACATTTCTCATGACTTTTATCAACAAAATGCCAAATCTTTAGTCAATCAATTTGATCTTACTCATTCTTAAGCCAAACAAATCATACAAGCATGTCCTGATTGTCAATGTTACACCAACCCTAGTTTGCCTTCAGATACCAACCCGAGTCCTTCTACCTAATCAAATCTGATAGACTGCCGTTACCCATTATCCTCCATTCAGCAGTCTCTATTATTTACATGTGATCTGTGACACTTTCTCAGGTTTTATTCATGCTACCCCATTATCAGGAGAAAGTACTAAACATATTCGATCCTACCTTCTAGAAGCAATTAGCCACTTGGGAAAACCCCACACCTTAAAAACAGATAATGATCCTGGCTACACTTCCTTGACTTTCAAAGCCTTTACAGAACAATGGAATATTACCCACAATACTTGCACCCCATATAATCTTACAGGATAAGTCATTATTGAAAAATCTCACCAAATCTTAAAAAAACATTATTAAAAAACAAAAAAGGGGGGGGGAGTATGTATGCTGCTTCTAGAAATATTATATCCTTAGCACTATATACTTTAAATTTCTTAAATTGTGACAAAGATGCGCTCTCAGCAGCTGAAAAACATTTCTCCTCTCAACAAAAGGATCCTCAAACCAGAGGAAAATTTCTCTGTAAGGATACATTAGGGGATGGATCCTTGAAAGGACCTTTTGAACTCATAACATGAGGGCTAGGGTATGCTTGTGTGCTTATTCCTATAGACCCCCAGTGAACCTATATCATGAGCTGGAAGAATCCCTCTCCCCTTCAACCTGACTTCACAGATGGAAAGGACGACAATGGAGGAACAGAAAAACCCCAGGAACCAGCCCTGCTGCAGCACCATCCAAGCTCAGGGAGTAACATGGGGGAGCCATAAACATTTAGATCAAAAGGCTACTAAAATACTTTTTTGTACCAGGGCTCCTCCCACTCCTGAAAATAGATTCACAGCATTCTTAGCATAGTAACTTCCAACTCTGCCAAGTACTGAAATTTTTACTTTGCTTTCTCCTTTTCAAACACCTTCTCACACTCTCCTTAGCTCATCCTCACCACTATTGGACTCATGTCCTTAAACCCCCATTTTTAATTTAGTCACTTGGTGGGACCCTAAACCCCTGCTCTCCTTGAACAATACCACATGGGCTGGAGGAAACTGGATCCCTCTCTCTGGCCCCCTCACAGAGGACTTTGATTGGCTACCCATCAATCATTCTATTAAGTTCTTATCCAATTTAATCCCATTATGCTTCTCATCTGCCCCTCACATAGTGTGGCCTCAAGCTATCCCTCATTTTTACCTACATTACTCCCTCAAATCCAATTCACAACTTCTTAACCTCACCTTCATTAGAGCTATCTCAATTAACTCTTCCTCATTCTCTCCCATCCACTATGATCCTTCTCACATAAACCATTGCCACCAAAATCCTACCTGGAACCCTAACTCCCTTGACATTGCCTGGCACCCCTGTCAATCTCTCCTTCCTCGTAAAAGCCCCCTATAATTAAATCTCACTATCTTTGACTGAGGTCTGCAAGGACACTTATCTAGCAACAATCTTACTCTTCATTTCTCCAATACCTCTAACTTTAGCATTAAATGGACCAAAGAAGGTCTCTCAAGCCCTAATCTCAGTATGCAAATCACCAGTTCTTCAAGATCATTATTCAGTCCATGGCATTTACAAACCTGGCACCTTGGACTGCCTTTCTTTATGATCTGTATCTCCCATGCTTTTATGCTACTTCTAGCCCCTTCTCCTGATAGGAACTTTGCTAAATATATATTTAATTTTACCATTCACCCAGGAGCTTATTTTATTTCCTGCATATCTCATGAAAATATCATTCAACTGAATATCATTTCCATATATTTACTTAAAACACAAGTGCAGGCTTGTCTCCCAGTTTATTTATCTCATCCCTGGGAAGGATCCTCAGTGATAGCCCAACTCAACAAAGCTCTTTTGCTGGTCAGACCTAAAAGATTCATTGGTACGCTTATTACTTTCATTATTTCAGCCATTATCATAGCTGTCACTGCCACCATCACAGCGATCACCTTAACAAAACATGTTCAAACTGCTCATGCTGTTAATCAAATCATGACAAATGTCACCGGTGAACTTTTAATTCAAACTCATGTCGATTATAATATTCTTACCACACTTGTTGCTTTAGAAGCCTCTAGCCTCTGAATAGGTGAAAAACAACAAGCTCTGCTTACCAGGCAAGATTTGCAGTGTGACTGGAAACATTTTAAAATTTGTGTCACCCCTTTGCCTTGGAATACCTCCCAACTTTCTTGGGGACAAGTTAAAAGTCACCTTCAAGGAGCCTTCTCCTCCCACTTACAGGGAGAAATATTGGCTCTCCAACAACTCCTGGAATATCAACTACCTTTAATACAAATTTCTGCTCAACTAAATATGTTTCAAAAACTTAATGAAATTTTACAGTGGTTAAATCCCTCAAATTGGTTTCATGGCCTAAACATATGAATCTGTATAATATCTCTCATTGGAATAATCATGCTTCTTGTTTTATTATCAATTCTTAGGTTAATCTGCGTTGCCCTTTCTCAAGCTCATCATGCTGAACAGAAAATCATTGCCCTGGCCACTGCTTCATCTATCCCACCTCCCATATCTGAAAATCAGGAACAATGAAACAAGGGGCCCTTTCGTTAAAACAGCTTTGAAATAATTTCTCACCCCGAGGCCTCCTTTCCCTCCTTCTCACCTGCCTACCTATTTGCCTGACTCTGTGACCCCTTTGTCTTCCTGCACACAGTTTTTTTCAGGTTCCCCCACTTCCCATTGTTCCTATCATAACCTGGAGATGTCCTGTACATTTCCCACTCATAAGGTTGCCTTGTGCCATGAGCCTGGCATCCCTAGGTTGACTAGGCCTTCAAGAGCTGGTGTCAAACTGTCTGTCTCCTGCCAAATGTCTTGTGCTGGGCACCCTCTACATTAGAAACCTGGGTTCTCCAAACAAGTGTCCAGAACTGGGTCCCCACCTATGGACAAGGAACATTATGGTTTATATTTTGCACTATACACTTGAATAGGTTTGATGAAATTTAAAATGGACTGTATCCATTATTGCAAGATCATGCAAAACAATTCTAATGCCCTAAAAATTTCTTATTATCCTTCTACCCTCCCTCTCTCCTTGAAACCTGTGGTAACCCTGTCCATGGAACTGGGGGGTATGGGTGGAGGAAGGACCAGGTGAACTCTGGAGATTTGCAGGTTTCTGGTTAAAACTATAATGGTGGGAATATACTTTTGGAAAATATGGCAGAGGAGGGTTACTGATGTAGGGCATTGGGGGTGGGAGATATGTGGGAAAGAGGGCACTTGGGGCGTGTGTCTAAGGAATATGAATGTTTTCATCTTGTCATAGGATGTTATCTCAGTAGATGGAGACCTGCACAATAAAAAAAAAATTAAACTCCCATCCTGGGGAGGCCTGCTATGTTCTCAATTAGAGGGACAAGAATCTTTTGAGAACATAGGCAGTGCCTAATGAAAGAAATCAGACCAATATATCAAGGCCTCAATATTATTGCTAGTAACTATGAATCTTATTCTACATTTGATTTTTTAAACTGCATGCATAAATTAGAAGATGACATTCTCATTAAATATTCTATTTTAAGTTGATTCCTTTTGAAAACAAAAATATCCAGTGCAATACCCACTTAGGGTACCCTCTCATCATAAATGATACCTTGTTATCTGCAGGACACTACCCTAACTAGGTTGGTCAAAAATCAGGTTTGAAATTCTGTCTCATTTGAAAGTGTGTGCATTAGCACTCAAGACTGCCTCTCTGGGAAGCCTCCAATGAGAAAAGGGGATGTACTACAGAAATCCACTTTTGCAATTATACCAGTAAGTCAGGCAAATTAATTTTTGAAACATGTCTAAGATGTCTTTCTTGGCCAATTGATGATAGGTACCAGTCCAGGAAGATTTGCAACAACATCTGACATATTAAAATATGTTTAGAATATCACTCCTATTTTTCAGGTAACTAATAAACAGAGCACACGTTCACATTCATCCTTAATCAGAGGCCTCCAGATGTTTCTCTTTTTAATGTACAGACTAAAAGATTGTTCTCTCATAGCAGGTCATTGCTGATATGGAATCCTTTTCTAAATCTAGGCCCCATTTCCCACTTTAGGCAACCTATGAACTTTTCTAAATGCATATTGACCTGATGTGTTAGGATTTTAAAGACTGACAACCTTGCACATTGCCTGAACCCAGCAGTGGATCCAAACTTATAACATTGCATCCTATTTCTTCTATGAGCACTTGATCTTTTCTTTCCTACCTTTTACTCTGATAGCAATATGCTAACCAACAAGAAGTGTTAATTTAAAGAGGGGTATAATAATAATACTGATAAAAATTAAACAGCACACTATTTAAACTGGAATATATCATAACATATCAAAATATGCTAATTATCTTTCTTTCCATTATATGAGGCAGAACAAATATACAAAATGTACTATGAAATTCCCCTGGTGAGCATGAGGTAAGAGCTAGGCATGTTGGCTCCCAGGTAACCTCACCATTGTGCTACCATGCCATTTTCCCCAGTGAGTCTCTCAGGTCAAACAGTAACCTGGGGACTCCTTTCTTGTAAGCCCATGGAAAGCAGAGAATGTGCCTACTTCAGTGACTATAGGGATCAGCTTGTCATAACAACAGAAATTACTGTCAGCTGTCCAGAAAGTAGATAAGAGAGATAAAGTAGCATGTTTTGTAGATGCTTTTGTGCAAACAGGGAAATGCATTGTTATTAGAATGGTAAGAGAGTGATTAATAATATTTTATTTAAAAAATATTGCTTTTATATATTGTTCATGCAAACACTCATTCAGATGGTTGGGGAGATGAATACAAGGAACAAGTCTTTAACATAACTGGGAATGTGAGCAACAGATTACATCCAAAATTTTATAAGCCATAGAAATAACATGTTCACATAGCAGGATACACTGAGAAGATTAAAAAGTTTGTGCTCATCCTCAGACTGATGGACTATATTGTCTGTTTAGGCAGGTTAATTGACAACACCTACCTGAAATTGAAATTCTTCTAACAAATCCTCATATATCTGCTCACTGAAATGTCAGATTTTAAAAGAATGTTTGCCTTGATTGAAGAATTCAGAATCATGTAATTGTTTATCATAAAAGATATCCTTATTGTTATCCTTGTGTTAACGTTAAAGTCAAATTTATTTACATTAAAGTCAAATTTGCCTATTTCCTCCCAGTCCTCCATCTGTCATGTGAGGACATGTCAGCTGATGAGAAACTAATGTTTGTAACTGGAATCATATCCATCCTGACCCTCTTTTGACTCCTTCTATCCTCTTACATTTTTATCTTCCTCAGTGTTCTGCATTTAAATTCTACCAAAGCAAAGCATAAAGCTCTAGTGACCTTCTCTTCCCATTTTATGGTTGTGGTTTTCTACTTTGGTCCAACCATGTCCATCCACATAGATCACAGAGCTTTTCACACCTCAGGGCAAGATGAGGATCTCTCTGTATTCTATACTGTCCTCACCCCAGTGTTGAACCCCCTCAAATACAGCCCAAGGAACAAGAATGTGGGAGAGGCTATAAGGAAATTCTTGATAAAGTCAAATTATACAGTAGAATAGTCATTTTGGGGGGTTTCTGATTACTTAAGGATTACATTAGCAATCACCAGCCATCAAATATATACTTTCTTTGAGTTTATTAATTTACAAATTAAGGATATGTTTAATAAGTTACTAATTATTAACATAGTCTATATATACATTATGAAAATCACTAGGATTTTTTTAAAATTATCTCATTGATTGGGATGTAACTTTGTCCATGCTTCAAAAATATAGATGCATCATGTTACTTTTGTACAGCCTGATATTAAATATTAAATTTATAGTCAAACACATTATAAATCAAAAACTTTATTTTATTTCCTTAGCATCAGGTAAACATAAATTAAGTACAACATGTCATGTCTATGTGATTCTTCTGCACCTCTTTTTCTTCTCTGCAAATGTCTATAATACTTAGGTATACTGCAACTCCAGTGAAATTTGCTTCATCTAGAAAATAAAGTATCCCATTCAAATGATTTCTGAGGTATACCAACAATATATATCAGTGGAATCTGCATTCCAAAAAATATAAAAAAAAATTTTTCCCCAATTTTTCAATGTCCCAATCCATTAATTCTATTTTATTTTTAGTTTTTTTTTCTGAGTTTCCATGTATTTTATCGCTTGCATTTAAGCTTATCATTATTATTTCATTTTCCTATTAATTGTATTTGGTTATTATATGGGATTCATCTTCAAGGAAGGTTTAGATTACAGAAGGGTTACAATGGGGGCTGCAGAGGATCATTGGTGGGGGGTGTCTGGGATGGTGGATTCATGGGAGGAAGTTCATCCAAATATACATGAAAGATATATAAAATAGTTCAAATGATCAAGGGATGGGGCATGGTAATGGTGGGTAGACAATCACTCATTAATTGAGGGAATACTGAATTCCCAGCCTGGAGAGCTCTGCCACATTCTCCAAGGGAGCAGCAACAGGCCCAAAGTGCAGGGGCAGTGTTTGGCAAAAGAGTATTATCCACTGATGGGTTCTTGTTATTGATGATTAGCCTTATGAGTCTTTGCTCTTGTAATTGAAACTTAGCCTACTGTTATGGGGTGCCTAAGGGTTGCCAGCTGAGAGCCTCCTTGTTGCTCAAATGTGGCCTCTCTCTAAGCCAAACTCAGCAGATGAATGCATTACCTTCCCCCCAACATGGGACATGACTCTCGGGGATGAGCCTCCCTGGCAACAAGGGATTAATACCAAGTGCCAACTGGCAATACAACTGGAAAAAGACCTTGAATAAAATGTGGAAAAGGTAAAGACAAATGAGTTCATGTGGCTAAGAGACTTCAAAGACAGTCAGGAGGTCATCCCAGAGGTAATGCTTATGCACACCTCAGTAGGATCTCATAGAACACCAAGGTGGATATCATCCCACACAGAGGGTTTCCTGAGGGCTCTGGAGACACCCAGGTCCTTTATAAGGGGGAATAGCCCCAGAGATTGACATCTTATCAGTGGGCTCTACTTTGAAATCTGTTCTCCTGAGAGTGACAGAGTTGGACTCAAATAAATCCTCCCTACACATGGCCCATCAGTTCCTTCTATTCAAACTTATATGTGAGGCTGGAGTTTGTAGGTGTACTTCTAGAGACTGGAGCCTCTGGCCTGCCCATTTGCCAGCTGTGGTTGGAATCTCAGTGGAGCTGCAACTCCAACTCTACAGCTCAATGGACTCACCAAAATCACCTGGTGAGGAGATGATGATGGACAACAACCATCCCAGGGAATGGAGAAAGCCTGCAGCTGTAGGCAGGAAAATCCCATCCATCATATCCATGGGGTATAAGCCCACTCACACTTGGAGGTGGAGTGGACATCACCATCCCAGACTCCTCAGGATTGGGGTAAGAGCTATTGACTAGAGTGGACTTAATGGTATTCTGTTGTAGACATATTGTGATTCAAGCAATGGAAGAAATTATAACAGTGATGTGGAGCCAGTAACCGCTAGATGCTTCCTGGGCAGGGAAGAGAAAAGCAGTTGTAATACAGGGGTTTTTCAGGACTTGGTAATTATCCTGAGTGACATTACAATGACAGATATGGGCCATTTAAATCAGCATATAACATGCAGAACTGTGTGGGTGAGAGTGTGGTCTATAATGTGAACTATGGTCCATGCTTAGTGTCAAAGACCCAGGATGTGTATATCCATTGCAGGTGATGTGCCACACTAATGAAAGATGTTTATGTGGGATGTTATGGGAGGTGTGGGAGTTGGGGAACATGGGAATCCCTGTAATTTTTGTGTAACATTTATGTAATCTAAGCATCTTTAAAAAATATATATAAAAGATAACATTTATGTAAGTAAATGCACATATATGCATATATATTTATGTATCATTTTACAAATATTGGTTTGCATTGTGAAAAATTTAATTTTTACCCACAATAAAATGAAAAAAAAAGAACATTGACTATTTGAACTTTTGCTCAAGTACAGTGTGTTATTCAAATATAACTGATTTTTTCAGGTTAGTCGATACTTTGGAAAAGCAACCCAATAACAGATGTTCCATAATAAACTTCCTGCCTTTCTTACTATGAAAAAAAGCTCTTGTCCTTAAAAAGCTGGAGAATAGTATATTCAGATAGTGAAGAAGATATTAGATAGAATAGCCATGAAGAAGATATTAGAGAGAATAGCCATGGTTTTAACTTGAATTCCCCTTTGATTCTCTAAGTTATCATAAATTATATATTTCTTAGAAATTGAGTATAATCAGTATTACTAATGTATCTTTTTTCACATCCAAGACATATAGAATATTTAATTTTTTTCATCAATTGTCAAATTCTCTCTGAATCTATTTTAATAACAATGCCTGTGTAGCAGTTTGATATAGTAATGAATTCCAAAATTAGATATTGGATTATGCTTCTAAACTGGTCTGTTAATCTGGGCATGATTCAGTTATGATTAGGGTATTTACTGGGCCATGTCAGCAGAGCACTGAGCCCTACCCCTTCGTGGGTGGGGTCTCAAAGATAAAAAGATACGGCAAAGGACAGAGTTGGAGCAGTTTTGATGCTGGAGTTCTGATGGGGAAGGAGAGAAGGTCCCGGGAAAAATAGACGAGCCATTCAACTGACATTTCACAGCTGGCCTTGTGGAGAGAGGCAAAGCCTAGAGAGTCTCATACTATACAGCTGACCTTGTGGAGGAAACAAAGGACCTGAGCCTGGAGAGAAATGGAACCCTGGGAAGAGAGGAACCCAAGAAGCCTGAGCCCTGGCAAATGTCGGCAGCTGTCTTGCTCTAACATGTAGCAACAGACATTGGTGAAGGAAGAAACTAATGCTTTATGGAATGGTAATTGTAAGCTTCTACCCCAAATAAATACCATTTATAAAAACCAGCCGGTTGTTGGTAATTGGCTTCAGCATGCCTTTGGCTGACTAATACAGGCTATGACAAATGAAAATTGAATTATAGAGCAGAAAATATTGGTATTTCCTCTTTAACAGAAATCTAGTGTGAGTGCAAATAGTTGACTATTTTCCAATTAAACACTTCTATTATATAGCTAAAGTATAATAAATTTCAGTCCAGTAGCCTCTGACCATAAAGATATGTGGGTAAAATCATGCCAATTCACTAGGAAGATTGGATAAAATTTGGGATTTAAATGTATTATTAAGGACCGGTGCTGTGGGCGTGTGGAGTGAGAAGCTTGGGACATCTATCTGGGCGGATCGACGGCATGGACCAAACCATAGAGATTGGTGAGTTTTAAGCCTGCCTGTGGTGGTTAACACAGTCGGCTGAACCACAACCTTACAGGGGGGAAAAAAAGCCAGTTTTGAACCGTGACTCCTGTCCAGTAACTGGGTGACAGGGCCCTGTGGGAGGGGGCATTTTCTGAAGGGGGAACTCTGGCAAGATACCTCTATTATCTGGGGATTTGGCTGCCTGAAGGCCCCTGCAACTTAGACGAACAAAACAGCTGCCATGAATCTGTACCCAGAGGAGGGGAGGGGTTAATCTGCTGAGGGAGTTGATTTGACTAGCTGCCCAGGGATAAGCCCCGGGCCCCACAGAGCTGGGGAGAGGGGCACTCTCAAAGAGGGAGAGTTCTGATGGAAAGCAGAGAGGGGATATTTTAGCAGTCGATTTGGCTGCCTGGACCCCCTCATAACTTTGGGGAGCAGATAAGCCAGCTTGAAGCAGCGCCAGGCTGAGGGGAGAGGCGAATCTGCAGAGTAAACTTGATTTACCAGCAGCCCAGTAACACTGGGGCTCTGATCCAGAAGGGCAGAGTCTGTCATTTTTAGCTTTCTACACTGAGAAACATCAGAACTTTAGTGTCCCTGGGGAATCCAGAAATTGGGAAGTGGTTGATTAGTTTCCACGAGCCCAGTTAGGGTCCCCTCCATGAGGGGGGTGGTGTAGAGAAGGACTTATTTTTGGTCCTGTATTATGCCAAAAAATAAATAAATAAATAAAATGGTCACTTTAATAAATGAAAAATAAATTCTTTTTAATTTAGTTTAATAGGCAAAAGCTGCTTCAGAACCTGCATATAGAACCCTGTGGGGAAATTGATTGATAAACACAAGCAGGCTGAGAGGATCCATGGGGAACCCAGGGAATATTGATCCCCCTTAGCTTTGTTTGACTGCTTGCCTGTGTGGTTGTTTGGTTTTTCTCTGTTTATTTGTTGTCTCTTTCTTTTCTTTCCTCTTTCCTCCCCCCATTCTTCTTTCTTTCATTTTTTAAAATTAGGTGCTGCTAGCTTATCTCTTCTTTGCTGTGCTTCTCCTTCAGTAATTTCCCATGCTCTCTATATATTGATTGTGTATTCCAAACTATCTCTTATCCTCCCCTCATCTTTCTGCCTTCTGCTTTCTGTTGTGGCTATTAAATATCACATTTTTCCATATGCCCACAACTCAAGGGTGTCAATTTCTATTCCCTCTATTTTGTTTTCTTCTTCTTTTTTTATTTTATTAATATTAACTCTTTCCTTTTAGCCCTTTCTTGACTCTTTATCTCCCTCCTCATAATTCTAGCCTTCTAAATCATTATATATATATTCCTCTATTTGGTTTCCCAGTCCATTGTAGGTACTCCACTTTCTTTTCTATTACTCTACATTGCCTACATGAGTTAAATATTCACTTCATTAAGTCTTATTTGGCCCCTCTTCTAACTTTTATCAATATTACTATTATCCTTCTTCCTTTCTCATATCTTTTGATTACTCTGGCCCTAATCTTTTGCCTGCAAGGGAACTTAGAAAGAAGCAAGGAAATAAAATAAGAAGAAAAAGTATCAAAGAGAAAACTTAACACACACACAGAACCACCAGCTAAATAAAACTCTAGAGCAGAGAGAGAAGCTAATCAACTGAATAAATCCATCAAGATAAAATGATGACTAGAGGGCAACAAAAAATTACAAACCACACTGAGCAACAGGAAAACATGGACCAACCCAATGAACAAACTAAAAACCAGAAAGTGAAGCAGAACATCGAACAACTAATCAAAGATTTCCAAACAAATATCATGGACAAACTTAAAGAAGTGAAGGAAGAGATTAAGAATATAAAGAAGACACTGGGAGAATATACTTAGAAATTGTAAACACTCCCAAAAAGATAA
>JAQZBX010030007.1:0-27014 GCA_029593785.1 Cabassous unicinctus
TTTTTTTTTTTTGGTGGTGTCAGTAGTAATGCCCCCCACCTTCAATCCAGATTTTACATATTTGCATCTTCTCTTTTTCTTTGATAGTTTAAGGGTTTGCCAACTTTATTGATCTTCTCAAAGAACTAGCTTTTGGTTTTGCTGATTCTCTCTTTGTTTATATTGTTCTTAATTTCATTTAATCTTTGTTATTTCTTTCCTTCTGCTTCCTTTGGGATTGGATTTTAGTTCTTTTTCTAGTTTCTCCAGGTGTGTAGTTAGGTCTTTGATTTTAGTTGTCTTCCTTTTTAATATAGGTATTTAGAATTATACATTTCCCTCTTAGCACTGCCTTCGCTTCATCCCATAAGTTCTTATAAGTTGTGTTCTTATTTTCATTCATCTAGAGATATTTACCAATTTCTCTTGCAATTTTTTCTTTGTCCTATTGATTGTTTAAGTGTGTTGTTTATATATTTGCAATTTTCCCATTCCCTTCTATTATTGATTTCCAGTTTCACTCATTATAATCCAAGAAAGTGCTTTGTATAATTTCAATCTTTTAAATTTTGAGACCTGTTTTGTGACACAACAGATGGTCTATCCTGGGGAAAGAGCCATGAGCACTTGAATAGAATATATATCCTGCTTATTAGAAGTATAATGTTGTATACATGTTTGTTAGGTCTAGCTCATTTTTCATATTGTTTCCTTATTGATCCTCTGTCTAGTTGTTCTGTCTATTGATGTGAGTGGAGTATTGAAGTCTACAACTACTGTTGTAGAGATGTCTGCTTCTTATTTCAGGTTTGCCAGTGTTGTCCTCATGTATTTTGTGGCACCTGGTCAGGTGAATAGATATTTATGGTTGTTATCTTTGCCCCTTTTATTAATATACAATGGCTTTCTGTATCTCTTATAACATTTTTGCATTTTAAATCTGTTTTGCTGATATTAGTATAGGTACTGCTCCTCTTTTTGGTTACTGTTTGCATGGAATATCTTTTTCTAACCTTTCACTTTCAGCCTATTTGTATCTTTGGGTCTAAGGTGAGTCTTTTGTAGACAACATATAGATGGCTCATAATTTTTTTTATCCTTTCTGTCATCCTATATCTTTTGATTGGAGACAAGCAGACACAGAAAAACGCACAGCAAATGGACACAGTGAGCACAAGCAGCAAGGGGGGGATAAATATATAAAAATAAAATAAATCTTTTAAAAAATGGTATTATTGAAAAGGCATTACTTACTTTGATCATTTTATTCTTTGGTTTTCAAATGTCATGTTGTATTTTTGTCTGTATTTTTACCCTGATGGCTATCCTTTCTGATAATTTTCATTTCTATACTCTCCTCCATGCCTCTCTCTCCTGTCTTTTCCTTTCAGGCTGCAGAACTTCAGATAACATTTCTTGTAGAGCCAGCCTCTTGTTTATGAACTCTCTTAGTTTCTTTTTATCTGTGATTATTTTAAACTCACCATCATTTCTGAAGGACTATTTTGCTAGATGAAGAATTCTTGGCTGGTAGTTTTTTCTCTTTCAGTATCTTAAATATGTTGCATCACTGTCTCCTTGCCTCCATGGTTTCTGATGAGAAATCTGCACTAGGTCTTATTAAACATCTCATATATTTGATGGATCACTTTTCTCTTGCTGATTTCAGAATTCTATCCTTATCTTTGATGTAGGTCTATTTGTATTTATTCTGTTTGGAGTATGCAGTACATCTTGGACACATATTTTCATTTCTTTCATCAGAGTTGGGAAATTTTCAGCCATTATTTCCTCAAATATTCATTCTGCTCCCTTTCCTTCCTCTTCTTCTTCTGGAAATCCCATGAAGCATATGTTGGCGTGCTTCTTGTTATCACACAATTCCCAGAGCCCCTGCTTATTTTTTTCTGATTCTTTCTTCTCTATCTGTTCTTCTGTCTTTTCAGTTTCAGATGTTCTATCCTTTAACTCACTGATCCGTTCTTCAGCTATTTCAAATCTGTTGTTGTATGCCTCTAATAGATTTTTAATCTCATCCACTGTGTCTTTCATTTCCATAAGTTCTTTTAGTTCACTGTTCAAATTTCACATTCTTCTTTATGCTCACCCAGTCTTCTTAGTGTCCTTTATCTATTTAGCCATAATTTCCTTCAACTCCTTGAGTTGATTTAGGAGATTTGTTTGAAAATCACTGATTAGTTGTCTAAAATGCCTGTGTCTCATCTGGCATTTTAATTTGTTCCTTTGGCAGGGCCATATCTTCCTGTTTCTTAGCATGGCTTGTAATTTTTTTGCCAACGTCTAGGCATCTGTTTATGATGGTGAGTTTACTCTGATGGTTGTTTTTTTTTCCTCTTGTCTAGGGTTTTATTGTTGACAGGTTTTGTGTTATAATTCTTCTTCAATTCTTGATTCAAATTATTCTAGGTCTTTAAAATTACCCCTGTTTGTTCAAAACAGGATCAGGGACCCACTAATAGGGTGCAGACTAGCTTCCAAGGGCCTTGGGGAGCGGGATAGTAAAGATGCTAAAAAGCCCCTTTTATTTTTTTTTCTTGAAGTATACTTTCCTGACCTGCCAGCAGATGGAAATCTTCGGCAAACCTTCCCCCTCAGATCTATGGGGAATGTATTCACTCCAACCTCCCCTGAGTGGGCAGTGCTCACACAACTTGCAGGGGAGATCCCCCTCTGTGCTGGCCATTCAGAGTCAGGCCCTGCAGTGCAAACTCACTGATCAAAAACTATCTTGTCTCTTGGAAGCACCTTCTCTTTTCCCACTGCTCCCCTCTGCATCAGCAGCAGCCAGTCCAAGTGAGTAAGGAGGGTGTTTGCCTCAAGGGTGGGGGATTGTCACTGTTCCCAACCAGGAGAGTGATTTACTCATGGGTTTTTCCTTTGCTTCTCCTTCTCCCCATTCTGCTCCCTCTTGAAAAGTAGACAGCACTCCCCTGCTCTCCAAACCTCTAGAACTGCAATTTCAGGCTGTTTCTGCTTTTCCTCTTGCTGTTTTTATTTTATTTTATTTTTTTAAAGATTTATTTTATTTATTTATTTACTTTACCCATTTTAACCACCACCCCGCATTTGCTGTTTTGTGTCCATTTATTGGGCAATTCTCTTCTCATCCTTCTCCTCCAGTCTTCACCAGGATTCAATCCTGGGGACCTCCGATGTAGGAGAGAGGTGTTCTGCCACCTGCGCCACCTCAGTTCCTGTTTTTTTGGTGCATCTCATCTTGGCTCTCCCCTGTGTCTCTCTCCTGTTACATCATCATCTTGCTGCATGGCTTGGCAGGGCCTGTCATGCCTGCATGGGGCCTGGGGGCATGCCCATGCATGGGGGCCTGGGGACACACCCATGCGGGGGGGCCTGGCAGTAGGCACCCCTTCTATATTTCTTTTATTTTACTGGGAGGTCCCAGGGATCGAACTCAGGTCCCTCCATATGCAAAGGACGCCCAACCATTTGAGCCACATCCGCCCCCTCTTGCTGTTTTTAGAAGAGAAATGAGCCCTATTTATGCCTACACCACCATCTTCCTGGAACTCTTCCCTATCAGTGATATTTTTCAGGCTCAATTGGCAATTCCTTGGTCTTAACAGTTAACTACTGGGGGGTAAAAAAAGCCTTGTTTCCAGGAACCTGGAATGTATTGATTAAAGTATTGAAAACTAACTCAGGTTCCTCCTCAGTCATCACCAGGTACTTTAGATATTTCCACAAGCTTTCTGCTTAAAGTTTTGAAAAAATAAGTTTGTGCTGGTTTAATGAAGGAAAACAAATATTTCACTTTTTATTTTATAATGTTTTTCTATTTGTGTAGAAGTCTTTATTGGAAGAATAAAAACTGTTTCCTGCTTAGATAAATGGAACTGAAAAAGGGGTAATCCATTTGTAGCTTTCCAGCCCCCTGTTGAGTGTCCCATTCTGTCTCACAACATTTTGTGAAAAAAAGCCAGGTTATTGGTTACAAAGAAAATATCTTTGCCAGTATTATCTTTTAAGTTTTTAAAATGCATAAGAAACACATGTTTATGTCTGTATATCTTAAATGAAACATATACTTTCAGTTTCACATCTGTAACCTATTTGCCTGCTAACCCAACCTCACTTTCATATTACTCTTTTCTCTTTCCTGTTTCTTGCCATCACTTGTAAGTGCCCACCCTCATCTTCTTAAGACTTAAAACAGTGATTCTGATATATGAATGATGCCCAAGAAACAGCAGCTAGCTTGTTGGACCTGAAAAATCAGGTTAGGAAAAAAATCTATGGCTGTTTTAAAATTTTTTTGAACGTGTCACGAGAGTCTAATGTATTTTTACTACTTCTATCTCAGAATCACCATGGGGATCTGAAATATTGCTTAGAGAATTGAGTCCTGTGGTGTAATTTCCACACTGTTTCTATTTATACATATTACAAAACTCATAAAACAGTCCCCCTAATGCACCTGTCTTCAGCTGAAATTGGTCACAGATCACTGCTTCTTTCAGGCAGTGCTGGAAATTTGAGGTAATAGGTTGGTCACAAAAGCTTGTCAGAAATCCATCTTAAAGGGTAAGCATATTACTCCATGACAGCAAAGAGTTAGCAATGTGGTAAAGAAAAAAGTAAATCCAGACTTTCAGGACAAAATGTCCTCTGTGACCAATCGAATTATTTATATCCATGAGGATTTTCTCCAAATTTCCTTGATTCTTTAGTCAATGATAACAAATAAAACAGTAAATTGTAAGCTTTAACAATCTGTCATAAAAACCAGAAAAAAAAATCAACATTTTCTTATCCTCCAACATTGGGAAATACGAGAAACAATTTTAACCATAACTGTGGCCAGACATGCCAACTCATGATGCATTTTTAAGAAGCTTTTCTCTGATTTTTATTTCTACCACAGGCTCTTTGATATCACTTAAATGGGCAGGTATGAAAAAAGTATAAATAACATTTTCTCCACTTTAGTGTGACATGCCATTAGGACAAACATTGACACATGCACTTTCTTGATTCAAAATTAGTCTTGAGAGGATTCTTTAAAATGTGATCCAACAAGACTTATATTCTTTCATATATCCGGGTCACTGGAGCTGTGTAAATCTCTCTCTTCCCTAGTATAATTCTGAGTTATAAAGTATCAGAGTCAGTCATAATGGTGAAAATTGAAGAAATATGTTTATTTAAAGTGACAATTTTAAAAATGAAAACTGGCATGTAAATCCCCTTCTACCTCCATTTTCTTTCCCATCTCTTAACATGTTTGATACATATAGAGATAGAAGTTCTTTTTAAGGATCACTTATGATAAAGCAAAATAAGTTCAAATCATAGTTATAGTACACTTGACCCTTAAATGTAAAAATGATTATGGCTTTACTATGAAAAGAAATTTAAGGTATTTGTAGTAATATAACATTAGAGTAGTAATCTACATAAATTTCTATTTTCCAATTCACTTAATTTCTTATTGGCTTTTTAAAAAGGATTTAAATAGATTCCTATTGTTGAAAAATTGATACAATGTAATAAGGATAAATTATGATTTTTCATTTATGTCTCTTGTCTACTCATTTTTACCTCTTCACATACAGTTTACCACTCATAATACTTTCTCAGTATGAATTCAATATTTCTTTTGAAAATACAATGAAACATGAATATATTTATATATTTTTCCCTTCAGTGTTAAGCAACTTGCCAGGGGACATTAAAACTAATAAACTTCATAGGATTCAGACTTGGGTTATATTATTTCAAAGCCCAGATGTTTCATTATAGTCTATTATTGCTCCTAATGAGTAGATGGATTTCTTTTTTTCTCATGGATTTTAAAATGACTTTAGTCCTTTGTTTGTAATTATAAGCTTTTAATTATGGAAATCTTTCCACTCAGACATATTAGTACTATCTAGCCTTATGATTATTAACTATCTCACAGGCTATTTATTGATCTTCAAAGTTGCACCTTTTTTTCCCTCCAAAATAATTTTCAAGAGACTCATTCTCAAATATTTCTGGCCAGTGTCAGATAGGAAAACTGGTACAGCAAAAGATTCTGCACACATGCTCTTCCAGGGCTGCGGACGAGCCAGGCCCCCCTTGCACATCATACTGGAGCTATCAGAGCTTACCTTTCCTTTGCTGATGATAAAGAAGGTGTCCCCTCTTGCCCCTTGCCTGATAATATATTCTCCATTCTCATAGTGGGTCTGAAAAATAGAAACAGTAACAGAAAAAGAGATTAAGAAAGAAGTAATTTACCAAACAGCTCAACCTCTTCAAATATCAGCCCCTGAGCGACGCAGTCATCCTGATGGAATTTTGTCCAAGCCTAGAATCCATCGTGATTTAAGAATGAATAATAGTCAATGAACACAATAATTACAAGGAAATCAATTCTATCATGCTCATTTTTAAAGCTATTTTGTTAATGTCATTTTTTTCCTGGGTGATTATTTTCATATTTTTATAATTCATTCATTTTAATTATTTAATGAAAATATTCTTTTCTCCCATCAACTGAGCAGGAAATAAAATAGCAGGGATGCTAATTAAAATGGTCTTTCTGTATTATTTTATTTGTCATTCTCATTTGGCCTTAGCATTTTCATAATGATAACCTCTTTCCGAGAAAAATACTGTGGTGTCTAGAGATCATTATTTGAAACCAAGTTGACTTTTAGTATAGGTTAGATGGCCCTAGTTATTTTTTAAGGCATGGCATTATTCTTTACTGCCCTTGCTTCAGCAATTTAGATTTGGCCCTGTCAAACAGAATGTCTTAATTTTATGGAGTCAATTCTGTTCCAGCATCTGTGAGCTTGCAAACTACCAAACAAGGAGCATGGTAAGGCTGCAAGAGGATTATCACAGCTAGTGTGTCAGTATTCTGACCTGGACACGGTCACTAGCTCCACTCCCAGGATGAAGATTACTCCTGCAGTGAGCAAAAGTAATTTCTATAAGGAGTGGTGGGATAAAGCATATTGCTGGGTCAGGAGGTATAACAACAGAAAAATGAGAACAGTGCCATCTGGCCCTGTCTTTCTCTGCAGCTTAACAAGGGAGCCATATTTTGGTGAAGAAAACATTACTTTGTACACTCCTTAGGAGACAGATTTCATGGTTTGCATGCAATACCCATCAGGCCAATGATGGCGATTTGTCCTTATATTTCAATACCACTTTATTCACTCTTAAAATTGCCTTTCATTAATACTTGACATTGAGATGTCTAGAAAGCAGTTATTACTTTTTGTAACTTAAAAAGTTAACATACTATCTAATCTGTTACTATTTAGAATTCAAAAGTAATTCATTTTCCTAGTAACAAGTGATGTAAGTAAAAAGATCTTCCTAATCCTCTCCCCAATCTCTACCCCTAGATGGTATATATGATGTGATTATCCTTCAAGACTTTTTTCTATGATTTTAAACATGTATTTCCCTGTGCATACAAGCAATTACTTCTAAATAAAAATTGGATTATAGGGAGTGGAGGTGGCCCAAGCTGTTGGGCTCCTACCTCCCACATGGGAGGTCCCAGGTTCGGGCTCCCAGTGCCTCCTAAAAAAAGGCAAACACACAACAAACAGACACAGAAAGCAGACAGCTAGTGCAAACAATGAAGGGGTGGGGAGGAGAAATAAATAAATAAAATAGATCTTTAAAAAAATAGGATTACAGAATGCGTATTCTTCAACTGATTTATTTGACTTAACAAGATACCCTATCTGTGTTGCATTTTCATATCTTGCTGGCTTGGAACAGAAAGACCCTGAGGACATGAATATTTGAGAAACAGTAGTTAAAGGCAAGCATGATACATATTCTACTTTCATGCATTCCATTCAAACACATTTCTGAGTGCCTCTGAATCAAGATGAGTTACAGGCACTGATGATACAAAGATGAGCGAGACAAAATCCCAGCTCACAAGAGGCTCTTATTGGCACTCTCCAGTAGATCTTTCTGTGATGATGGAAATGTTCTCCACCTACACTGCCAGATACAGTAGTCACTAGCCACATGTGGCTGCTGAGCACTTGAAATGTGGTCAGTGCAATTTAGAAACTGAAATTTTAATTTTATTTACTTTTAATTAAGTTAAAGAACCACATGAGGCTAGTGTTACCACATTGGATAGTGCAAGTAATAAATAAAACTGACAGTTACAACTTGTGGCAGTAGTGGAGGATGGGGGGCACCTTTTCCACTCTCGATGTTTTTACCCATGTGAATGGAGCTCAGTTAGTGAAATCCTGGGCCTCTCTCTTCCCTTTGCTTGCTCTGCACCAGAGGAGATGGCATAACCTATATGATTGGTAAATTTGGAAATAATCAGCTATGTATGTTCATCTCAGCTCTTCATCTCTTCCTTGTGGGAGGTAGTTTCCCACAGAAATCTGGCATTCTCTGTTCCTTCTCCAAGGAAAGGTTGTTCTCCCCAACCTAGTAGAGCCTGCCCCTGTCTGTACATCTGTGACAGGACAGTTAGATCTGCTCAGTTACAGGGTTCAATGCTAGGAAGACTATTTGGATCTACACTTAAGCTATCTCCGCCATACTATATTTTACTTGAAATAAAGGCAATAATTTGACAACATTTATCTTACTCTTTATTTCTAACCTAATACTCCTCAAAAAACCCCAATATTATCTAACATGCAAAATGCTATGTTATATTTAAGAACAGGATCCTGTTACAGCACAATCTAGGAAAGACCTGGCACTGCCTGAGGGAACTCAGGATTGACTTCAGTATGGAGGAGATGCTTCAGCCCCAAATGAAGGGTCAGGAAGGTCACTGGACATTTAGTAGGAGAAAGGCACCTGAGAAAGAGGAGGATGGGCAGCTTATTGTGGTCATATAGTAGCAGCAGAAGTAAAACTATTTTGCCAAAAGTAGAAAAATGCAAGTGAAAAGCACCAAAATATGAAGAATTCTTAGTTCATCTGAGCTTATTCCCCTCACCCATCTCCTCAAAGTCATATCCCTATCCATTTGATAGTTATTTCCTTTCAGCCCTCTTAATAAGTCAAAGTAATCTGTAATATATTCAAAGGCATCAGGGTAGGTGTTTCTCAACCTCAGCACTACTAACATTTTGAGTCAGACAATTCTTTGTTGTGGGGAGCTGTACATCCTGTTCTGCTGTAGGGTGTTCTGCATTATCCCTTGCCTTTACCCATTAGATGCCAGTAGTACGCCTACCCCATTTGTGGCAATCAAAAATGATGCTAGACATTGCCAAATGTCCCCTTGTGGGCAAAACTGTCCCCAGTTAAGAAAGACTATACTAAAATTTTTATGTTTTTAATCTCTTCATCCTAGACTGTAGGAAGTTTGGCAGGAGTATCAAGATATAGTGTATTTAATTCATGGAAATAATCTAATCAGCTTCTTAACATCATCTGATATGTACTGTATTTTATAATTTGACACCTACAATTGCCATATCTATTATTTTAGTCTAAGTACAGGAATTGATTGAACATTTCCATGCTTATATAACCCAGGGGTCCAGAGAAAAGTCTATGGGACAGTGGCCAAAGGAAATCCAGGTTTGGGAAAGATAATATTGTTAGTGTTTTAACACCAGGACTATAATGACCATGTTATCCTGCAATGTTCAGTTGTACCTGAGGGGAAGATGATCATGCATGCTGATTATTCCAGAGGCTCTCTAATTATGATAATCAAATGTCAGCAGTTTCACTGTTTTTTGAAGGTCACTTTGCAGCTCTGCCATTTTCTTGTTTCAAATAAAATCGTAGAAAAATACAGAATTTGGACTGGGAAGAAACCTTAGCAATTAGGTCCTTTGAAGATTTCCATAGTTATTAGGATAAAAGTCAATCTCTTTAATACGGCCTGCAAGGCTATGCATAGTCTGCTCAATGCCTCTCTGTCCATCTACTTCTCACCCTCTCCCATTTTGCCCTCCAGCCCCACTGGCCCTCGTGGTCAGTTCCTTAGCCATGCCATATTCTCTTCTTACCACCTGTCCTAAGCATTCCCAACTGCTCTGCTCCCAATGCTGGTCACCTGCTTACCTTGTCCTCTTCTTTCAGATCTCAGCCTTTCCTGACCTGGCATACCCCTATCCCCATGCCCCACTATCTCACCCCCTCCCCCCATAACCCCATGGCTAAATTAGGTCTCTCAATTATGTGATCTTATAATACCACAGAGCTTTACCCCATTGCTCTTTTCTGAGCTTATATTTACTTAGTTACTTATTTCTGTGATTATTTTCATCATGGTGTTTTTTGTTGGTTTGTTTGTTTTTGTTGTGTTTTTATCAGATTTTAAGTTCTATGAAGGCAAGAATCATGTCTGGCTTTGTTTACCACAAATGCCTAACACAGTGCTTGGCACAGAGTAGGGACTCAAAAATATTAATTGCATGAATGAGATAGCCCTACTTAATCACTTTCTTTCTAGCATTGCCCATAGCCAATCCACTAGAAAGGCTTCTACCCACAAAACATGTGCCAGGGCCAACATCTTTCACCATCCCCACTGCTTTATTTCTAGTCCAAGCCAAAATCATATCTTGACTTTGGCAACGTCCTCCTATCTGGTCTCCTTTGTTTCCATTCTTGACCATCCTCACCTTTCCCCACCCTATCCCATCTATTTCTCTCATTACAACCAGAATGTCCTTGCAAATAAAAAATCAAGTGAAATCATTCCAACTGCTTAAAACTTCAAATAGCTTCTTGTTGCGATTAAAACCATAAGCAACTTTCTGTGGGCTTTAAAGCTCTCTCTATTCTGGTCCCTACCCACCTTTCCATCTTCTTCCCCTCCAACTCTCACCCTCACACATTCTTTCTGTGCCTTGTGAATGCCAGGTTGGATCCCTTCCTCAGAATTTTGCACTCAGTAAGTCCTTTATCTGGAACACACCTGCTTAAGATCTTTGCCATAATCTTTTACTCATTATTTTTGCCTCAGCAAGGCCTTTCCTGAGCGGTTCTACTAAAGTACCGTTCACTTCCATTCATTTTCTATCTTACATTCCTTTTATTTTTTACTTTATATATTTTTTAATTTTTAAAATTATATTTTTATTGGAGAAGTTATGGATTTACAGAACATCATGCAGAAATACAAAATTCCCATACACCACCCCACCACCAACACCTGGCATTGGTATGGAATATTGGTTACAATTAATGATAGCACATTTTAATAATTGTAGTATTAATTAAAGTCCATGTTTTAACCTAAGGTTCACTATGTACTGTAGTTCCCTGGATTTTTAAAAACATTTATTCTGTTGCCATATATACAACCTAACATTTCGTCCTTTAATCAAATTCAGACATGTTATTTCAGTGCTGTTCATTGTGTTGCAAGGCTGTGCTACCATGACCACCATCCATTACCTCAACATTTCCATCATTCCAAATAGGAACCCTGTACATTTTAAACTTAACTTCCCATTCCCTATCCACACCCTGTCCCCTGGTAACCTATATTCTAGATTCTGACTCTATGAGTTTTCTTATTCTAACTGTTTCAAATCAGTGAGATCATGCAATATTTGTGCTTTTGTGTCTGGCTTATTTCATTCAACACAATGTCTTCAGGATTCATCCATGTTGTCACAAAGTTTCAAGATTTCATTCCTTTTTATAGTTGAAAAACAGTTTAGTGTATGTATATACCATATTTTATTTATCCATTCATTGGTTGCTTCCATCATTTGATAATTGTAAATAAAGCTGTTATGAATATCAATGTGCAAATATCTGTTTGAGTCCCTGCTTTCAATTTTTGGGGTATGTAGTCAGTGGTAGGATTGCCAGATCATATGGTAGTTCTATACTTAGCTTTCTGAGGAACCACCAAACTATCTTCTACAGTTGCAGCACCATTTTACATCCCCACCAACAATGAATGAGTGTTCCTATGTCTCTGCATCCTCTTCAACACTTGTTATTTTCTGTGTTTTGTTTTGTTTTGTTTTGTTCCTGATGGCTAAAAATGTTGAGCGTCTTTTCATGTGCTTTCTAGCCATTTGTCTATCTTCTTTGGAGAGATGTTTTGAATAAGTCTTCTGCTCATTTTTATTTGGGTTTTTTTTTTGTTGTTAAGTTGAAGGATTTCTTTATATATTTGCATATTAAATCTCTATCAGATATGTGGCTTCCAAATATTTTCTACCATTTTGTAGGTGGTTGTTTTACTTTCATGAGGAAGTCCTTTGAGTCACAAAAGTTTTTACTTTGGTGAGGTCTCATTTACCTATTTTTTCTTTTGTTGCTTGTGCTTTGGGTGTAAATTCTAAGAAATCATTGCCTAACACAACACAAGTTCCTGCAGATGCTTCTCTATGTCTTATTCTAGGAGTTTAATAGTTCTAGCTCTTATATTTAGGTCTTTGATCCATTTTGGGTTTATTTTTGTATACAATATGAGGTAGGGGTCCTCCTTTTTTTTTTTTTCAAATGAAGATCCAGTTTTCCCAGCACCATTTGTCGAAGAGACTATTTTCCAATTGAGTGGTCTTTGGCACATTGTCAAAAGGTAGTTGGCTATAAATGTGAAAATTGATTTCTAAGCTCTCAATTTGATTCCATTGTTCTATATGTCTGTTCTTGTGCCAGTACCAAGTTGTTTTGATTATTATGGCTTTGTAATAAGTTTTAAGATTAGGAAGTATAAGTCCTCCAACTTCATTCTTCTTTTTCAAGATGAAATTAGCTATTCAGGGTAGATTTATTCCTAGATATTTGATTCTTTTAGTTGCTATTGTGAATGGAATTCTTTTCTTGATTTCTTCTGATTGTTCATTGCTTGTATATAGAAACACTACTGATTTTTAGGTATTGATCTTGTACCTTACCACTTTGCTGAATTCATTTATAAGCTCTAAGAGCTCTATGGTGGATTTTTCTGGATTATCTGTATATAGGAGCATATCATCTGCAAATAGGGAAAGTTTTACTTCTTCTTTTCCAACTTGGATGCCTTTTATTGTTTTGTTTTGTTTTTCTTTCACTTGCCTAATTGCTCTGGCAAGAACTTCCAGTATAATATTGAATACCAGTGGTGACAGCATCCTTTTCGTGTTCCTCGTCTTAGAGGTAAAACTTTCAGTCTTTCACCATTAAGAAGGATGTTAGTTGTGGGCTTTTCATATATGTTCTTTATCACGTTGAAGAAGTTTCCTTCTATTCTTAGTGTTCTAAGTGTTTTCTCATGAATGTGTG
Organism: Cabassous unicinctus; assembly: GCA_029593785.1. Lineage (NCBI taxonomy): Eukaryota > Metazoa > Chordata > Mammalia > Cingulata > Chlamyphoridae > Cabassous > Cabassous unicinctus. The sequence continues at coordinate 13,210 of JAQZBX010030007.1, forward strand.
CTGGATTTTGTCAGATGCCTTTTCTGTATCAATTGAGATGATCATGTTGTTTTTTTTCCTTCATTCTATTAATATGGTGTATTACATTAATTGATTTTCTTATGTTGAATCAACCTTGCAGAGCAAGGATAAATCCCACTTGATCATGGTTTATAATTCTTTTAATATGCTTTTGAATTTGGTTTGCTAGTATTTTGTTGAGGATTGTTACATCTCTATTCATAAGAGATTATTTTTGTGTTATTATAAAACTCTCCAAAACTGTGTGGTCCTGCCTTGCTACTGCCAGGATGCCACTAGACACTTGATGACCAACATAGCAGCTATAGACCACAGCACAACTGGGCCTCCTGTGAGAAGCCCCATCTGTCACACCTATCATGATTTGTAATTATTTATCTTTTGTGTTTATTATCTGGATCCTTCCCCATGTCACCTGCTGCTCAATGAGGGGATTTTTTGCTATATCCAGTGTTTCACTGGGAATGATGCTTAGCACAAAATAGGCATCAATATACATTTGCTGGAAGAATGGCTAGATGAAAGATATATTTGGTCCAATTTCCTTCCTTTTACATTGGGAAAACTGAGTTATAAAATCATAGATTAGAAGTATGGATAAAAAGGGATATCTGATTGCATATTTAAATGTAATCAATGCATCCCCCTAAAGGCGGTAAATAAGAATAACATTTCCAAACATTGTGAGTTAGGAAAAGTCAGTCTTCTATTTGCCATTTAAAAAAAAATGCGTTTGGCTTTTATTGTAAATATTTATGTTCCTGGAGTCTTAGTATTCAATATTAATATGTAAATGTCTATTTAGAATTTTAAACATTCTGCTTGTTCTTGATAATGCTTTGCAGGTTTGGTGCAACCCTGGATATGGTACATGGAGGCCTTGGTTGTTGCTATTCTTTCTTATTTCATTTTCTTTTTTTTTGGATTGTAATCATAGGTTTTGATATCAAATATACTATATTTTAACTGGTGGTTTTATTTTAAGCCTCTAATTTATAATCTAACATAACTCTCAGTTGATGTAAAGTAATACACAAATTACAATATATCATTCTGAAATAAATTTTTACTCTGAATTATTACAGGCAGGGCTTAAACCATTATTTCCCTCCATATTTAGGTTTATTTAAGTTTGGAGTCATTCCTAGGTCTTTATTTAAATCCAAAACATCCATTAAGGTTCTTCTTGTGGATGGTAGGGGCATGTGTTGGAGGGGAACTTTAGCCATCTGCACTCCTTTGGGGGCTTGTGTGGCTCTGTGTGACTGGAAGGGGGATGGAGCAAGAAGCTGAGCCTGAGGGGCAGCCCTAAACCCTTTGACAGAGATTCCGACTCTTTTGCCGCCAGGAGCCTTCTTCTTCGGACCTGGTGCTTTCAAGAGCCCCAGTGGCCTGGGCCATGTGAATGGAATGGCCACTGAGGCCCAGGGCATCGGGCTTCTGCACGTCCATTGAACAGAACTGGGGAGCCTCAAAAGACCCCCTGCTCCAGGCGTGAAAAACACCGCATGGCAGATGTGCAATACCAACATATCTGTATCTACTCATGGTGCTGGAATCACCTCACAGATTCCTGCTTTGGAACAAGAGACCCTGGTTAGACCAAAGCCTTTGCTATTGAAGTTGTTAAAGTCTGTTGGTGCACAAAAAGACACTTACACAATGAAAGAGGTTATATTTTATCTTGGCCTGTATATTATGGCCAAACGACTATATGACAAGAAGCAACAACATATTGTATATTGTTCAAATGATCTTCTAGGGGATTTGTTTGGAGTCCCAAGCTTCTCTGTGAAAGAACACAGGAAAATATATACAATGATCTACAGAAACTTGGTAGTAGTCAATCAGCAGGAACCATCAGATTCAGGCACACCTGTAAGTGAAAACAGCTGTCACCTTGAAGATGGCATCAATCAAAAGGACCCTGTGAAAGAGGTGCAGGAAGAGAAACCTCCTTCCTCAAATTTTATTTCTAGACCAACTACCTCATCTAGAAGGACAGATGGCTTAACTGGTGAATGACAAAGAAATCTGATAGCATCTCCCTTTCCTTTGATGAAAGCCTTGCTCCATGTGTAATAACGGAGATATGTTGTGAAAGAAGCAGTGGCAATCAATCGGCAGAGACTGCATCAAATCCGGATCTTGGTGAAGATTGAAGTGAACAATCTGGTGATTGGTTGGATCAGGATTCAGTCTCAGATCAATTCAGTGTAGAATCTGAAGCTGAATCTCTCAATTCAGAAGATTATAGCTTCATTCTCAGGTAAAGATGATGAGGTATATCAAGTTACTGTTTATCAAGCAGGGGAGAGTGATACAGATTCATTTGAAGAAGATCCTGAAATTTCCTTAACTGACCATTGGAAGTGTCCTTCATGCAATGAAATCAGTGCCCCCCTTCCACCACATTGTAACAGATGGTGGGCCCTTCCTGAGAATTGGCTTCCTGAAGATAAAGGAAAGGATAAAGGGAAAATACCTGAGAGAGCCAAACTAGAAAACTCAACACATGTAGAAGAGGGCTTTGATGTTCCTGACTGCAGAAAAATGACAGTGAATGACTCTAAGGAGTCATGCATTGAGGAAAATGATGATAGAATCACACAAGCCTCCCAGTCCCAAGAAAGTGAGGACTATTCTCAACCATCAACTTCTAGTAGCATCATTTATAGGAGTCAAGAAGATGTCAGAGAGTTAGAGAGGGAAGAAACACAAGATAAAGAAGAAAGTATGGAATCTAGTTTCCCCCTTAATGCCATTGAACCTTGTGTGATTTGCCAAGGTTGACCTAAAAATGGCTGCATCGTCCATGGAAAATGGGGCATCTTATGGCATGTTTTACATGTGCAAAGAAGCTAAAACTAAACAAGCCCTGTCCAGTTTGTAGGCAACCAATTCAAATGATTGTGCTAACTTATTTCCCCTAGTTGACATGTCTGTAAAAGCAGAATTACATATTTCTAACTATATAACCCTAAAAATTTAGAGTTATTTTGGCAACATGAAATTTATTTATTTGTTTTACATATATCAAAGTGAAAAAGTATCTCAGTCCATGTAGATTGCTTCTCCTTAATTGACCTACTTGGGGAAGGGATGTGGGTTAGTGAATATTTACTTCTTTTTAGGAAAATTTCACTTGTGTTTATATTTTATATTTGGGTTTTAATGTAATTTGAATTGGCTATATAGCTTGTCTTTTACTCCTACCCTCATATTTTAAATCATTTCTACTTTCTCTTAAATGAGAAGTATCTGATTTTTTAAAAATATAAGTAGGGCATTTAAATGTAACTTAGTATCTTTCTGCTAAGGAGATAAAGTATGTGAGAAAGATGTAATATTTAAATTTTAGATACTCTTAAACCTTCTGATTCTTCATTTTTCTGCTCTTACAGAGCCTCTTAAAACACTCTTTACAGATAAAAAAGAAATTGGTAGTTATATTTCGTGCTATAGAAGTAAAAATGTACTATGTATTCTCCAGCCTCTTTAGTATAGTTAAGGGATAGGTGCTGATGATGATGTCCATTGAGAAAGAAGTCTTTGGAACAACCATCATTTACCCACAAGACAACTTCTTTAAAGCACCATAGTAGAATGTGGAGTTATCCTGGGGAGGTCCAGCCTGATATACAATTTTAGGATTTAGTGGGAATTGATTGTTTCTTTTAAGAGGAAAACAATTTAAGCCACTTTGAAGTACCTTCTTGGGCTGGGTTACACAGTCCCTGTTAGTTGCCTAGGTTTCAGATCTCTGCTTAAGAACAGTTTTAGAAACCAGTGAATTCAGAAAGATAAATCAGAGATTAAACAGAAGTGTTCATTTTAAAAATAGCTGGAAAGGTCAACTTTTCTCTAAATTATCCAGAAAATATGCATCACTTTACTTCAAGAATGACAGGGTCATAGGATTCTAAAATCACTCTCAAACTGTAGATTAACTTATTGATTTATATTTACATATGAGTCCTTAAGCAAAATAGTGTGAATAACCAAACCTTTAGACAAGTGGAATTGAGTTTTGATTTAAAGTTCAATGTTTCTCTCCTGGGTATGACAGGTTGAGGACAAAATCAACTGAACTATGAGTTTTGAACTGAGGGATAATTTTACACAGCAAATTTGTGTGTCTGTTACTAGCAGATTGTTATAAATAGACTTCAGTAAAACAAAAACACATGCACACACAACTTATCCATGTATACATATTATGTAAGTAGAAAACAGATGGCTGAAGGTATCGGTACTTAAGCCAGAGCTATTCTCAAATACAGTAAAGCATAATTAATTTGGAATTTATGATACTTCCAACTAGAACTAAGCAGAATACATCTTTTCTAAGAAGAGATAGTATAAATGAGATAATTTAATGTACATTCAGAGTACATTAAATTATGCAGCTGTATGCAGCGGTTATGCTGTTTCAAAACAAATCTATGTGCAAATGGAATCTCATTCTAAATGCCTGTGGATTACTAATGTAGTCTTGTCTAAATTTTTAGGCTTAGTATAACATATTATTTATTGATTTACAAATAAACAATTTATTAAATGATTTTTAAAAAAGAACACAAAACCCACTAATTGATATTGTCCTAATGATTAAAGCATATGTAATACAGACTATTGTGGTAATTGCTACCAATTATAAAAATAGTAAATCAATTTATATAATTTGTATAACAATTATATAAAATAGTATGAATTGTCTTTTTATACCCACTAAATATATATAATTCAGTAAAGTCTGAATACAAACTAAATGCTTGAAACAGGGAATCACAATCAGAAAATTTGTGAATTGTAGAAAAATATGAACTTGGTCCCTGATCCCTGCCTCTTCTCCAGGGACATGTATATCTTAGAAGAGGAGTCTGACATCAAGAAGGAGAAAAACTTCCTAAAACAATTTTGGGATATGCCTTTCTGGAGTCTAAATCAGTGAAGACCACTAAGGATCTTCTTAACTCCCTACTAATTCTCTGAATTTACTCAGACAACCAGTTCATGGAAAACAGGACCACTAACCAGCTTCATCGGTTTAAAAACATGCTAGTTAGGTAGGCAACCAACATAGTACTTCTTGTCACGGGGCTCCTCCACTTAGCAGAGCTCTTCTCATTAGACATGCCTAGATCTGGATTATATAGGAGTGCTGAAAAAGACTGGCAGTCAGTCATTTAAACATAAATTTCTTCATGTTGCTACTCACGAATTTTGCTGGTCTGGAATCAGAATTCTTAGGTAAGATTTATTTTGGAGACAATGATCACACCTGTAAAGAGAAGACCTTCTCCTCTTCTCCAATCCATTGTCACAGAACTAGTTCTCTACTAACGGCTGACAACAATATTTTTGAGTACATGTATGTTGTTATAATGGTCCATTTCCCTTTCATGAGACAACTGTCAAAGGAACTTTTTCTCTTATGAAGCATTTTCTTCACAGGCTCTAAAATTAGATTTTCCTAAAAGCTAACCTCATCAAGTCTCCAATTTTTAGGTACTCTCTTTCCTATCCTCTAAAGGAAAATTAATTTGTCCTTATATCACCAACCATAAATTAAAAGGAACAACACAAGAAAAAAATCAAAGCATGGAACATTTTTTCTAACTACCCCTTTCCCCACACCACCATCCTGTCAACTTGACAAAGAGTAACACATATACCTACTATAGATTTTTTTTCTATTTCAATGTCATGCCTTACCGTCTATTCAAGATGTTCCCTTTATTTTTATCCAGTACTTCCCATACCTCTTGGGATGGACAATCATTTGGCTCAAAAGCTGCTCAAACCAACTTACAAAGTCCTCCTTTACCAAGAATGAACTTCAGGCCCAGATGAGAAGCAAGCCCTTGTTAGGAGAGTCTGGTCATTAATTTCATTAATTTAAAACAACATCATTTATTAATGTCTTCTACAAATGAGACACTGAACTTGGCACTGGGCTACAAAGATCCATGGGCCACAGTCCCGAATTTAAGAGGCCAACATAGTTTTGTGGTTAAACAGGTAGATACTGGAAACAGACTGCCTGGTTACAAATCCCAAGTTCTGTAAAACTAAGCAAATCACTTAACTTTTCTGCAGAGTTTCCTCTTTGGCAAAATATAGTCATATATGCACACACAGATTGCTCTGAGGATTAAATTAGTTATTCACAAGGTACAGGGCCTGTCAGATTGCAAGAACTATACACCTGTAAAAAAATTTTTTTCAGGGTAAGTGTAGTGTAAGAAGGTAGAATTGCATACCAGTAATTTATAATACATAATACATATTTTTCCCAGGTAGGCAGCAATTCCCTGCTGGATGAGGAGAAAGGGAAGGCCTTCTGAAGCAGGGTAAACAGTATTTACAAAGGCACAGAGATGGTGAATTCATGTGGTTTACATGGAGAAAAGTAAAAAGATCAGACTGGCTGAATCTTTTGACTCACAGGGTTGAAATGGATTTACTTTTATTGATTGATTCTCAACTTTAGTACCATTAATCCAGTGACCTTCAAGGTCAATCTCTCTGAACAATCAAAATGTTTATATGACCTTCATTGTTATCTCCTCTATCACAGAAATATAACAACAAACTCCATTCCCAAACTCCATTACTTTGCATTCTAAATTCAGATATATCCCTAACTGATGGCTCTGTGGACTGGAAAGAATACAGAAATACATTCCAAAGAGTCAAATGTGGAAGCTCAGCAGAATTAAGCACACACTTTGTCTTCTCTAGACATTTAACCAGGACCACTCCACCAAGACCTGCCCATCCCAGTGCCTGTGGAATGGAAGGATGGTTTCAAGACCACCACAATCATGATCCTCACTGTAACCCCAAGGACCACTGTGCCACTGAGGATGAGAATACTCTCTAGTATTAAACAAGGAGAGCTGTGTTCACCAATGACCTGAGGCCCTCCACTCTTCAGGGGCTGACTCACAGAGCCCTCAGAGAACCTATACACTTTAGCAGAAACCCAGTATAGACAGAAAATATGGCTCTTTCATCACACACAGATATCTAATACTTACATGCAGAGAGCCGGCCTATCATTGGCCCTCAAGGCACCAAACCTGCCTAGTTCACCAAGGCCATGCAAGACCCAAATAAGGGGGGCCAAGTGTATGGGTCTGTGCTGCCTCGGTTGCTGAGGATCTGTGCCTGTGTGGCTGATCCTTGGCACATTCCTTGGTATCATGACAGCCCTTAATGAAATACTCCTCACTTGCTTGTAAAACTGTTTATCAAACTCTGTCACCCTGAACTTTGCCTTGTTCTTTCTGGTACTGTGATACATTCTATCTATTAGGCTTTTATGCTCTATCCTTGCTATCTCTCTTGATGATGTAATCGGGACCCTATCTCTAATGATGTATGTATCTGAACAAGTGGGATTGCTCTATAAATCAGCCTGACCCCACTGGATGGATGGAAGAGGGGTCAACAAATCCTGAAAACAGGATTTCTGGCAGGCCTAAGCCTAGTCCTGACCAATTATCTATGTTCAGACTATGAGGACACATTGACATGCAATTCAATCTTACCTATGGTATAATTTTATGAAGGTGCTGGGGCTGATTTTTACTGGCTCCCACCTGATTAAAGTTCCCAGGTCAAGGTATACTAGGACTGTGCAAGCTTATCTTATAAAATGGATTTATGACTTGTACCTGGCTGTACCAAGCCAGTAGGTGGCTGAGAATCAGAATTGCTATATCCCTGCCCCTTAGACAGTTTGGAGTTGCCAACAAGGTATAAAGAATCCCTGCAGTGGGCCTATGTGAAGCTTCTTTAATAACCTGATGGATTGTCACCACAATGCTCTGGAATTATTGGCAGTTCACATTCTCATGGGACCAACGGAAGCCACACATCCATTTGGGAGTATGCTATTGTGTTCCTTTTGTCCTTTGCTGAATGCAACCTATTAAAGGTAATCTATGTAGTGGGTTGAAACCTGCATGTTTTATTTTTTATTTTCATGGACTAGAACAGAAAGTATCAAGAGTGTATCACACATAGTAAAGAAATGTATAATTTAAAAAATTTTAATTTGTATGTGCGTGAATACTTACGTGAGTACTAGACCCCAGTGTAAAATGTACTTCTTACTACAACAAACACTACATTGATAAAATAAGTAGTTTTTTATTATTTACAAAGTCCAAAACACTTCAGAGCAGTGAGGTACTTATGCTTCTATCTCAAATCAACTTTAGGAATTTTGTAATCATTAATCAAAACACTTGCATTGGCTTTTTTTTCAATTATAAAATTATTTCATTTTTGACATGGTGTATAGGTTGAAAGTACTGTCTTTCTCTCTAAGGGATGTATAATCTTCTTTTAAGTAAAATGACACTTTGACTCAACTCATTCCTTTATTTTCTTATCTGGCTCTCCTGACTTTCTCCTTTATCCCCTAACTGGCCTTTCCCACATTCTGAAAAAATAAGTAATTGTTTATATTTTTGCATATCTAAATAACCAATATCCCAAGTTGACCTTTAGCACTTCTCATAGTGCAAAAAAATTATATAGGTTTTTGTGCAACTGACACTGAATGGTGGATTCCTTCTCTGAATCTCAAATATTATTGAGTTCTTTGTGCCTTAGGTGGCCGAGTACATCATTATCCTTTAAGCCTCCTGAATACCTTCAGAGTTTATGATTCAAGGACAGCTGTTGACCCAGCAGTGGCTGCCAGGACTAGCTGAATCCTCACCCTGAATATCAGACAAAGGAGAAGAAAACCTGACCTGAAATTCCACAAATGTTTGGGTTTTGTTTGATGTTTAACTGAGCTTTTCAAAGATATCATTTTCCAAATGGATTTTCAATCTCTGTTTATGTTTTCAGAGATATTTGATTCAAGCATATTCATATAAAATAATGACTATGAGAGACATCAAGACAGGCACACAAAATGCTGAATATCCCTAAAAAGAATAGTTCATTTCAGACCTATTTGTTTCACAATAGAATAGAACTGTTTATAGACTAGAGAAGCAAGCATTTCCATTCCACATAATTAAACTATAATTCAAATTTAACAATTTGATCTATAAAGGCAATTAGATTCGGCAGAACGTGGAAATTGTTTGCCCTGACAGATTATGAAATGTGTCACAGGAAAGCATGCAATTTAGTGCCTCAGAGTAACCATATGAAGTATAAATATGTTTTGGAGTTTCAACCAAAATAAATACAGCATTCAAAAAGAATAAATATTAATTACAGTCTCTCATGAACCCTATAACAGAAATATCTAAATGACTCAAAAGTCTATATAATTCACTCAATATTCTACTTCTTTAGGATTTTAAAATAGACATTCCACATTTCTCTTTGAGAAGACACACTATTTAGTTTAAAGGGCATCTTTACTGTCACTGAGGACAATAAAGAAGAGAAAACAGAGTTTAGATTTCTGAGGAAAGAAAGGGCTCATTACCCATCAAAGTGAGTTACAGAAGCGGTTGTGGTTCTAGCCGTGACGATATTTTGTTTCTATCTTTCTAGACTGGCTTGAGAGTGGTCTTCAGAACTGATGTTATAGAAACATTTATAATCCTGCCTCCTTTTTCATTCCACAATATATTCTATAAGCACTCAGAGACAGTGCACTGTGGTAAGGCTGACGTGCTTCTCAAGACCTAGGAGGCAAAGAAAGAAAGGCTGCTTCCAGAAAGTGAAATCAGTGTGTTTATTTCCAGAGCACTAACCAATCAGAAAGGACACAAGCCAAAGGGCTGGAGTAGGGTTCTGGAGTCCCTCCTGGATCATGGGGGAGGTTTAGGGACCCCAGGAAAGGGTTAGGACAGCAGTCAGAAGCTGTGGTAGTTTGAAGCTGTATGTACCCCAGAAAAACATGTTCTTGAGTTTAATCTATTCCCGTGGGTGTGAACATGGAAAGTAAGACCTTTTCATGAGGTTACTTCAGTTAAGGTATGGCCCATATCTATCAGGGTGGGGTTTGATTCTTATTACTGGAGTCCTTTATAAGTAGAATGACATTTAGACAGACAGAAAGAAGGACCCAGACAGCAAGAAGCTGAAATCCAAGGGTACCTGGAAGAGAAATGAGAGGCCAGGAGAGGACACCATGTGCAATACCATGTGACAGAGAAGCCAAGGACCAAGGATCACAGGCAGCAAGCCCCAGAATGCCAGTCTTTGTGGAAAAAGCATGGTCTTGATGATGCCTTAATTTGGACTTTTTCCTGCCCTCAAAACCATAAGCCAATACATTCCCATTGTTTAAGCCAACCGATTCCATGGTATTTGTTTGAGCAGCCCAGGAAACTAAAAACAGGGGCCTCTGGAAAAGCCTATTTTCCAACTGGTACAGTAGTATTACAATGTGTTAACAACCAGTGCAAACCCATTGATGGAAAAAACAACATTAGAAGGGGCATGCTTAGCAGTGGCACACAGAAAGAGGAAGTTCAGACAAAACATATATGAACAATGTGTGCGCATGCGTTAGAGAGCACAGATATGAGGGTTATGCATTTCTGGTCATTGGAGAGAAGTGTGCTCTTGTCATAAGTTATATTTCATTAGCCTTGGCCACCTGAATGAATTATACTTTTAGACAAGCCTTTTCCGTGGTCTTTCAATGAGCAGTCACCAGGCAACCTACTCATTAAAGTTTTTGTTTCCCAGGTACCTTGACACCACAAAGTAGGGATCCTGGACCCAAGATGTGTGCATTTCAGTCACAAATCTGAATGATACATGTGATGGTCAATTTCATGTGTCAACTTGGACAAGTTATGTTTGGTCAAGCAAGCACTGGCCTGGTTGCTACTGTGAGGGTGTTTTATAGATGGATTTGCATCTATAAAGGTTGAGTGTATCTATGGCTGATTTCATCTAAAATCAACAAAGGAGATTGCCATCAGAATTTAGGTAAGTCTTATCATCTAACTATTTGGCGATCTTAAAGGTAGAACTGAGGATTTCAGAAGTCAGAAAGAATAATTCCTGCTCTACTTAGGTCAGCCTGCTTCTCCTGGGGAATTCAACTTCACTATCATTGGAATTTCCAACTTGTGGCCTGCCCTGAGGAATTTGGACTTGCAGATCCCCACAGTGACATGAGCCAATTCCTATAATAAATCTCTTAATAGTTATATATTTTATATACACAGTTTTCTTTCTCTGTAGAACCTGATTAATATGACACATACCCCCTGGAAATTAATAGAATGCCATTTAGGTGCATGTATCAATCTCAGAGGATACTTGTATATTATACTAAAAGTCAGAGTACTAAAAGTATACTGGTTAGTGATATAAGAACCAGGTATTTTACCTGCCATGATGGAGCCTAGACCCTAAGCATAGTAAAATTCACCAAGTTAATGCTCCACTGGTAACTGTCCTTTAGATTCAATAAGGTCCCACCTTCGATACTCCTGACTTCAAACTCCTACACTCACAGGCTACAGCATGGTATTTTTACAGATATCCACCACTAAACAGAAAAACCAGGACTATTGTTATCTAAACATCCAGAAGTGTTTTTCCTACTTTTTTTTGGAGCTATGTTAGTTCAACTAGTGTTGTGAGCACAGATTTGCAGAACCTGGTTACTTTGGAAGCCCTGGCTGTTAACTTATTTACATTTGAGTGGAACCACAAGGGGTTGAAGCAGCACCCTGTGTATTTATTTTCCTATTTCTAGCAGTGGAGAAAAGGGGCTGTTTTTAAAAGATATTAATTACTGTTAACTTAAGTTCTTTTTGCTTCTCTCTGCACTTATCTTTCTGGATAAGCAAATGGTGGTAAAGATCAGTTCAAATCCCAGTAATTCTCCTGACCACAATATGATTTAATATTTGTGACTGTAAAAACTCACTTCTACATTCCCATGTTAATTCATATCATAAAAAATAATAGCTACTATTAATTTAATACTTAGTAGATGCTAGACAATGTGCTAAGGATATCTCAATTAGAACAACAACTCTTTGAGGTCTTATAATCTCCATTTTACCAGAACAAAACAAAAGCTTGGACAAGCCCAATAAATTTTCTTATATTACTCAGCAAGTAATCTTTAGAGGCAAAATTTGAATCCGAATTTGCTTTAGAAGATGTGCTCACAATTTGCAGAAAAATTGATTTTCCTTACTTCTAAAAAGAAAAAAGAAATCAGAACATTTTGATAGGAGTAATCGAGGGAAAATGCGAAGTCTTGAATTTTATTGCATCTCCATTACGGTGTACTCAATTCTATCATTAAAAATTAATTCCTAAAACACCGCAGTAGTTCCACAGCTTTTGTGTTCAAAAATTTTAATAGCTTGATCTCCTCTGTGGCACAATGTTGGTGCCATGCTGTGGCATTTAAGATGCCTAGGCTCTCTATACCCCAGCCATTCCAAGATGCTGGCTATCTCCTAAACATGTCTTCACTTGAGTGCTTTGCCCCTCCTAGTCCCTCAGCCTGCAATGTTCTTCCACCACCCTTCCTACTTATAACATCCATTCAAAACCTGCTTCTCCAATAACCCTCGATTCTCCAAATAGAAAGGCCTTACTTAGCACAGCACACTTTTGCAACCTCCATCATTCCACCTTTTGTTCACAGTCATTTATATATCTATCTTTTATACCCAAATGAGAGCAGAGTCCACACATTTTTTTACCCTCTGTCCGTAATGTTGAGATCATTGTGCCTTATGCTTCAGAGAGGCTCAACAAATATTTGTTAAACTGAATCAACTTGATTTGGGATTAAAATATTACTTGTTTTATGCTTCTTTTAAAACACAAATATCCTTGACTGGTTCATGCATTACATTTTGTGAAAACTTTATCCATACTTTAAAATTTACAAAAAAGTTTCATATATATTAGCTTATATCATTACAAAAGGCCCTTTGGATGGTAGTAGAAACATTACTATTATTGCCAATTTTCAGACAAAGAAGAACTAAGAATAATTATGTAGCTATTTCTAACATCTGAAGAACACATTTTATGTGGCAGTCACAATGCTAAGCATATACCTGAGTTATATTTTATTCCCTGATACCATGGATGGAATGCAGTGGTGTTCCTTACAGACGCTACCTATTAGGAGTTTATAAGTATCCTAAAATGGGAACTTGTTTAATTATTTTCAAGCTTGTTTGTTTAGAGGAGAGATTTGCTGGCAACAGTTTTGAAATAAATCTGTTCAAAAGTTAGTTTTTCATCAATGAATCAATGGTCATGTGAATCAATGACATTGAGGGGAATGGGCAGCACTTTTGTTTGAGACTAAATAATGTGGTCAGATTTAGTAATATCACCTTAAGGTGCTATGGCCAGAGACTTCTTATGGCTGGAAGCACATTTAAAAACTGAAATGTAGACTGTAGGGTCATTCTAAGTACTATGTATTAAATACTCTATACTGTATACTACATAATACATAATATATAATATATAATATACCATCATATAGAATGATGTGTTTGTCCCTCATAAGTAAATTTTCCATATAATTCCTTTTACTATTTAACCTGATTTGGTTGAAATGCATTTATACTGTAGTTCTCATTTTACTTATTAAAATATACCTATGAGGCATGTTTAATCTTTTCTGACTGACCTGGGTTCATCAATGTGATTGTTGAATTCATGTGTCAACTTGGCTAGGTTAGGTGTCTAGCTATTTGGTCAAGCAAGCACTGGCCTGATTGCTACTGTGAGGATATATCATGGATTTTAATATCAGTTGATCTCATCTATGGCTGTTTTTTTTTTTTTTT